>JAKSZP010006951.1:0-89278 GCA_022478985.1 Massospora cicadina
CTGGAACCAGGCTCTCCCTTGCCCTGAAACGAGTAGGCGCGCGGATCCACCATGCCTTCCCATACAGAAGGGAAGGCCCTGGCCTCATCCCACATCGCCATGCAATTGTGCACAATGGACAAGTTGTCACAACTCGCCTCAACTCCCAAGATCGTCCTCCCATCCGCCCAAGACTCCTTGAGCTCCTCCCTCCCTCCGTGAGATTTGACCTTAAGGAATTGTGGAAGGACGTCTATCACCCCATCCTGTCAGCAAAGGTGTCCTACACCTTATGGAGAGTGCTCCACTGTTCATACAGGACAGGGGACCGGACTGGCCCTACCTTCCAGCACCGAAGCTGCCCCCGCTGTGTGGAGCCTATTGACTCCCACCTCCATCGTTTTTTCACCTGTCCAGGTGTCGCCGCATTTTGGCCAAAGGCCCGCGCGCTCCTCCATGCTCAGCCCTGGTCTGGACACCCTGTGCAAGACCTCATGTTTGAGCAGACATTGCCTGGTTGCCACCGACCCCTCCGTGTCCTCGCCTATGCCACAGCCATCTGGACCATCCATAACTCCTTCCTTCGTGCTGCCTTTGACCAGCAGGTGTGGACCCTTCCACACATGATCACCCACTTTCAGGTACACTTTGAGATGGCCCTGAAGGTCTGCACTATGTCGCCAACCCTCCCCCGCTCAGTTGTCACTGCAGCACGGCTCTGGCGCGCAAACCCCCTCCCTTTCTCGATGCCTCCTCCTCCCCTTCCTCGCCTCAGGCTCTTAGGAGCCCAGGCGTAATTCAATAAACATCGATGAATCCCCCCCTTGGGTTGGGACCATCTAATACTGAAAAAAAAGTAGAAGAAGCATTAGATTGGCATAAAGCCAAATTACTAATATCTACATTGGATGTTGGTAGCGCTGACCAAGTTATTTTTTATCTTAAAGACAGTACTGTAGCATACCAGGAGGTGAAGGAGACTAAAATTCGCCTGTTTGGGTCAAAGCGAAAATGGCGCTAAGAAAGGCTGAGTTTATTACCATTGGGTTTCAGACTATTGAGACCCTCACTGCATTTGCTGATCGATTCTCAGTGGAAGCCCATGTGTTAATTGGGGCAGGGCTTTTAACTGAATGTGATATAAGCATAACATTGACCTCTGCTGTGAAACCATACTGAGAGCTTTTTAATAACTTGGCTCCATATTTAGAGGTTGACGTATCCTTGCTCAAATTTGTTCAAATTCTACGCCATCTATCCGCTAATTTTCTTCCACCCAATATAGAGTGGAAACCTAGAATCTCCGCTGCTAGCCTTTTTTATCTGGAAGAATCATCCCTCCTTGTTCAGCAATCAGTGGGCATCCCCTGGCCTTATCATCAATACAAGCCTTACTTCCAGCCCAACCCTTGGGGTGGCTCCTTTTATAACATTCAAGGTCGCAGGTCTTCTGGGGGCATCTGCTTTTCATGTGGTCACTCGGGGTACCTGGCTAGAACTTGTTGCCAATGTTGGGTTAAGTACTTGCCTCAGGAGCAGTATCACCAGGGAAAAGTCAGAGCGGAGTAGAGATTGGACTCTCTACCTCCACTATCTTGACACAAAACGTCCCATTGGAAACTTATTCCTGTATCTTCAGCGGAAGCTCTCCAAAATAAAGATGCCTTCTTCAACCAGCGACCTGTTGGAGGGGTGAATGTGCTGACACAAACGCAATCCATGAACATGGTGGAAACGAGCTCTCAGGAACATCCAAAGCCTTATGCTTATCAAATGTTCGATCATCTTTCTACTGATGAACTGTATCCATTAGCTGATGCGCTTCTTTTAGAAGAAGTAAACGTGGCTTTCCCTGTGGACGCTATTGTTAAAAAATACTCTAAAGTGGGGAAAGGTATTATGAGCTTCCTTGGAAACAAAGATCAGTTAAATGTCCATGTTCTAAACAATCAGAATGCCTCTTATGCTGAATGTACTTAATGTGAAACTGTTGTAGCAAAAACCTGAGTCCGCGCAATAATTGATATGGGTGCCCCAATTAACATAGTGTCCACAAAGTTGGTGGCAAGGTTGGCGTTAAAGCCTGAGGTTGAACATCGTATGGTGTATGGGACTTCAGGCATGGAAAACACGGTCTCTGAAGGAGCATACAGTGCACTACCTTTGCGATTTGGGTCAATTGTCATTGTAGCGCCAGCCATAGTGCTACCAAGTAATAATTACAACCTTTTAATCAGAACTGCTTTTATGCGCCACTATGGAGTTGTTGTTGATATGACCGCAGAGACATTTGAAATTCTGGGGTGGCAGATCCCAATCTACTTTACCTCCAGAGGAATGCCAAAAGATCCAGTACACATGAGTCATATTAACCTTTCATATGGTGATGGGGTGGTTTTGGTTCGCTATCATCAACTTAAGCGTAAGACATGGGCCCTTCCCAATAAAATTTATGAATATCAAGAGCTACCACTTAGAGCTGCGGGCCCTATATCTATTCCCTCTGGACACCAAGTAATCATAAACACTGAGTTGGAGGTGGAAGTGCCTGCTGGGATTTTGTAAGTCCTGGGGAACGTCCCTTAGCTCTTGATCGGGCCATTTTTCCATTCCTAAGTAAGATGACACCAAAGAGGATGGCGGTACCCCTTGTTACTCAGGGCAATCTTGCTCACATAGTAGACAAGCGATGGGTAACAGCTCTTCCGCTTTGGATCCCTCCCCCAGTAACCCACACTCACCTCAGCAGAACTGTTTCAGGGAATTAGCAAAATCTGCGCTGAGATTGTCAAATTGAAATTGGTCAGGCCTAATTTGAGTGGCAATCTGGCCAATCCTCAAATCTCAAATGGAAAGGCATGAAGACTGAAGTATTGGTTAGATCAACTGATGGTTACAATTTAATCAATAAGCCAATAGAACTAACATTGGGCGCCATTGATGAGGGTTCAAAGCCCTCTGCAGGCAATTTGGGCATTACAGCTGATGTGATGCCATTGAACAAATGGACGGTTCAGCGACTGAGTGTGGGCAGGTTGGGCGTCCCGAACCCATTTCCAACCAAATGGACCTGCCCCTATGTGGGGTGGCCTTGGGGGATTCCCATCACTTATCAGGCCAAATGCCATTGTGCCAACTATCAGAAATGTAACTGAGCCCCAATTCTGATGTTTGAGGTTAAACTGACAGTGACTCAGCCTACAGCCAAATTTTGCGATGTCAGTTCTCAAGGAACAAACCCATCCATTCCCAAACAATTTGCCAGTTAAGTCAAAATTGTGGGACCCAATCCTGGCTTGTCACTACCCCAATTGACCACTATTTAATCAGTTGCATAGCACTGAGAAAACTGTTGGTCAATTTTCTTCCTTTTCCTTCAATAAAGATTTTAAAAAAAATTCAACAATTTTTATTTTCTTTTCTTCTGACCGCATCCCTGATGGCATTTCCCTGGTGGTCTGTCAGTCCACATACCAGATGGGCTCTACCAGTGCTCTTGGTCGCAATGGCCCCCTCCATCATCAATTGGGTCCAGTGAGTCCGAACTTTTGGCTCTACAATCCTGTTATCATTAAATTCCATCAGCAATACATGGGGATTTTGTGGCCATATGTCCACCAATTGTAATAGAGAGTCCATCTCCTTGCCACCCCATTTGAAATGGCCTCATATGCCAAGGAACTCATCGAGACTATCTCAGTGATTCCACCCCCTGCAGCAAGACCCCCTGGGTTGGGAGTAGGTTCAGTGTGGTTCATCATCGGGATCATTCTCACCATGTTGCTGCACCAACAATTCATCATTTCCCAATGACCAGCTCCATATCAAGTCATTCAGTCAGCAATGCCTCTGGCATTCTGGCTTGCTAATTGGGTGCTTACGCATCCCAACTGGCAGGCCAGTCTAAACTTCTTCTGCCGTTTCCATGACATAATTGACCAACCATTATTTCCAGCCACGTCCGCTTTGTTCTTTGAAATGGGCGCCGCAATGGTTACTCTCTAACAAATGAATGTGCAATCAGTAGTTTGCAGTTTGTTGTTCATTTGGTCACTTTCTGACTTTTAGGTATCCACTCTACCCTGAAAAATCTTCTTCAAGCCACCCAAGCTGCGCATAACGTGTCTCCTCCTCCTTCCTCTGGCCTGGAGGGAAGATTAAGTGTCCCTTCCCAGGAGATCACCAATCAGGTTCTTGACGCACTTGCCAAAGTGCAAATGCATACAGCAATTGCACTTAACGCTTCTGCATTATCTCATGCCCAACAAGAGCTCATGTTGTTAGACGCTGTGGATGGGGATGCCCGCCGTTGGGTGAGAGGTCTTTTGCACTCTTCCTCACAAGCAGGAGATTTCACCCCACTGATGGCTGTCATGTCGGCCGCCCTGAAACCCCCTGTGTTCAATCAGACCACTTATTCAGACTGATCTATGCCATGGCTGAAGCCCCTAGTTTGTTTTCTTTGATTTCTACCTTTTGTGAACTGGCCCGCGCATCAGGTCTATCTATTGATATGCTTCAGGCAGTCTTTATATTGGGCTTGGATTTGTGTTCTGCTCATCACGTGGTCTGGTCTACCGTCCAAGGATCAGTAGATCAAATATGTGCCACCGCAACTACTATCAATGCCTTCCGCCGCCATGTCTCCCATTATCAGAAGGGGAATTTCATGATAGGATTTCCCAACAAAGATGCAGATGACGCACCTGTCTCCGAATTAGTGGTAGGCTTGGGTACCAACCTTGCCATAACTCCTGAGTCCGAGTTAGTGGTTACAGAGTTAACTATTAATGATTCTGTTCAATCCCAGATAGAGGAAATCGTTTCCCCTGCCCTCGTACTTCCAATTTTCACTCCAGCAAAGGACCCCAATCTTACTCCTGATATACCTGTTATTTCTTTAGTCGCCAATGAGTCAGTCAAATCTTCCAAAAACAGAATTTTGCTTATTTCCTTGTACCTATGAAGATCAGTATCAGTTTGCATCATGTCTTCTTTAAAGCTCTGGTGGATACCGGAGCAGTGGGGAACTTCATGAGTGTTGAGCTGGCACAACAATTCTAACTGGAAATGGATGTGGGCTCCTCAGTGATGGTGGCCTCATCTGTGTACCAGTCCTCATATGTCATTCGCTGACTGGTACCCTTTTCAATCCACCAGTTTAACTTCTGTGATCTTTTTTCAGCTTTGCCAAACTTGGTGTTTCCAGTAATCTTAGTTGTGGGATGGTGGCGCTGACAACATGTGAATATTCATTTAGAGTCTAATACGTTGTCATTCACCAATGATGATTCAGAGGGAGAGTTCCCTCTGGTCAACACCCTCAAGAAAATACAAGGAACCAGCTCTATTACTACCCTGGTTACCGCTGCGGGCATTCCAACTGATTTCCCCAAAAACTTAATGTGATATTGGAGAATCTCTGATATGGAGAAGGCGGATCGCCTGCCTAAGCACACTAGATATGATTGTGGGTTTTGAAAAACCATGGAGTTGGTGAACATCAACTGTTTGTTGTATCCCCATACAGTGGAGGAAGAAGTTGCACTCAATACCTGGTTGTACAATATGTTGAAAAAAGGTTGGTTGTTCAAGGAGACCTCACCCGTCGCCTCCCCCATCATCTTTGCAAAAAAAATTGGATGGTTCTCTCCATCCCTGCATGGATTACAGTCATTTGAACAAAATAACAGTTACTGATCCCTACTCATTGCCTCTGGAGCAGACAGTTGGTCAGGAAATCGCCAAATCCCATGTGTTCTCTAAGCTGTATCTGGTGAACGCCTTCACCAAATTTGGGTAATGGAAGGGCAGGAATGTTTAAACACGATCTGAATGAAGCGAAGCATTTTTCAATTTTGCATAACGCCCTTCAGGCTGAAGAATGCTCCCGCTACATTTCAATGGATGATTGACAATTTACTGGGTGACTTATGGTTTACTTGTGCAATTTCTTACATTGATGATATCATGGTTCACTCCCCAACTCCCAAACAACATGCTATTGACTTGGAAGCAGTGGTGGTCGCCTTGCATAAAGCATGGTTGTTCCTCAAAGCTTTCAAGTGCGAGTTTTATAAGGAGGAGGTTACTTTTCTCAGAAACCTGGTTCTTAAAGAAGGTGTCACAATCCCTCCCAACAAGTTAGATGTGATCCGAGAATGGCCAACTCCAACTACGCAGAAACAACTTCAGAGTTTCTTGGGAACTATCATCTTTCTAAAAAAAATTTCCCCAGTACTTTCTCAGTTGGCCGCACTGCTCCACCCCCTTACTGGGAAAAACGTACTGTTTTGTTGGACGCCCAAATGTCAGCAGGCGTTCAAATCAATCAAGGAGGTGTTCTTGTCTCCGCCTATCTTGAAACACGCTGATCCCACCAAACCATATATTGTTGCATGCAATGTCTCATTGGTAGCAGTGGGAGAGGTGTTGCTCCAGGAGCACAATGGTCTTGAACATCCAGTCGCTTTTTTATCAAAAACTCACAGCCACAGAGCAGTCTTGGACCATTTACAACAAGGAACTGGCAGCTGTTGCATGGGCATTAACTCATTGGCGGCATCTGTTGCAGGGTGCTCATTATGAATTAATGGTTCGCATGGATCACCAGGCCCTTTTGTATTTCCGCAAACCCCAGAAATTGGCGCATTGGCAGGCTCAAACCTATTGGGACCTGTGCAGTTTTAACTATAAATACAAATTTGTCAAAGGTGCGCTCAATGTACTTCCCAATTTCCTAGGCTGCAGTCCCTCCCACTGTCCCTCAGAACCTGAGGAAGTGGATCTCATTACCATAATTCCTGCTGCTCAGATTCTATTGATCGTTCTCCCCATTGTTTCCTCTGTCACGTTGGCTCCTGATGCCCCATTATTGGCTCAGGTTTTAGCTGGTCAAATGGCCTGCCCTGAGGGTATGGAGTTGATTGAGCAGTTGGTTCATTTGAGTCACAAACACTCTCTATACTCCTTAGAAGAGGGACTCAAATACTTCTGTTCTCGCGTTTGGGTTCCCCCTCCTTCTGATTGGAGGTATTCCATGCACATCATGATCCCCTCACGGTAGGACATCCTGGTAACAAGAAATGCATCAATTTGATCAAGTGAACCTATAATTGGGCAGGATTGACCAAAGAGGTCCCATCTTGGATCGCTGATTGTGTTACTTGTGCTAGGGCCAAGTCAGATTGCTCTGGAAAAAACAGCCTCCTGCACCCCTTACAGCAGGTGGAAGGTCCATGGACCTTGGTGTCCATAGATTTTATCATTGACCTCCCCTGTTCTAATGGGTTCACAGCAGTGATGGTAGTGGTGGATCATTTCATGAAATTTTCCCTTTTTATCCCTTGTACTTCCACAATTACTTTGGAAGAAACTGCCCATCTTTTCATACGCCATGTGTTTTTGATGTTTAGTCTTCCCCAGGAGATCATCAGTGATCAGGGCACTCAGTTTACTGTGCAGTTTTGTAGTGAACTCCTATCGATCCTAAAATATCCCATTGTCAATCCATGGCATATCACTTGCAGTCCGATGGTCAGAATGAGTGGATCAATCAAGTCCTCGAACAGTACCTGTGTTGCTATGCTGCAGCAGCGCAGGATACTTGGGCTGGTGATTTGCCCCTCGCTCAATTCACTTACAATAATGGGACCCACGCATCCATGGGGTTTTCCCTTTATGAAGCAACGTTGGGTTATAATCCTTCATTTTTGGTCAGACCATGCTTGTGACCTGAGGTTCAAGCTGCCACAAAAGATACACTACCCATATCCAAGCAACTTAAGCTTTAGTGCGGGAACATCTCACCAAATCCATCAAAGACTACAAGCAGATTGTGGATCATAAGCGCCTTCCAGGTCATGACTTTATGGTGGGTTCTTACGTCATACTTGATACCTGTCATTTGTGAATTCAAACCCCTTCCCACAAGTTCACCAGTAAACGCTCAGGCCCCCACTTAGTGGAGGAGGTATTGGGTAATGGGGCGTTCCAACTTGAGCTTCCTGAGCATTGGAAGCAGCACCCTGTTAGCATGTTTCCCAGCTGTCACCCTTTAAGGGTGCAGTTCCCACTGAACTGGAGCCAATCATCATTGATGATGGGGAAGAAGCCAAGGTAGAGGCCATCCTGGCATCTCAGAAGTCGCGACATTCTGTCCTATATCTAGTGGCCTGGAAAGGGTACCCAGCCTACAAAAATAGCTAGGTTAAGGCGCACGATTGCGCGAATTTCATGGACCTGGTCAAAGCTTTCCATATATACCACCCCAAGGCTCCCTTCCCCCCAGAAAATCGTGACGATTATGGCTATCAAGTTACCAAAAGCACACAATAATGTGGCTCTGGTGCAGTTTCCTGGTGGGGGTGCTTTTCCTTTGGAAAAGGAAAGGGTAATGTAAGTCTTGGGGAACATCCCTGGCTCTTGATTGGGCCATCTTCCCATTCCTAAATAAAAAGACAACAAAAAGGGTGGCGGTACCCCTCATTACTCAAATCAATCTCACTCATATAGTAGACAAGCGATAGGTAACAGCTCTTCTGCTTAGGATCCCGCCCCCAGTACCCACACTCACCTTGGAAGAACTGTTGCAGGGAATTAGCAAAATCTGCGCCAAGATTGTCAAATTGAAATTGGTCAGGCCTAATTTGAGTGGCAATCTGGCCGATCCTCAAATCTCAAATGGCTGGAAAGGTATGAAGACTACAGTATCAGCCGGATCACCTGAAAGTTACACTTCAATCAACAAGCTGATAGAACCAACATCAGGGTGCCATCAATGAGGGTTCAAAGCCCTCCGTTGGCAATTTGGGTGTTGCAGCTGATGTGATGCCATTGACCAAATGGATGGTTCAGTGACCAAGTGCAGGCGGGTTGGGTGTCCTGAACCCGTTTTAACCAAATGGACCTGCCCCTATGTGGGGTGGCCTTAGGGGATTCCCGTCGCTCATCAGGCTAAACACCATTGTGCCAACTGTCAGAAACATAACTGAGCCCCAATTCAGACATTTGAGGTTGAACTGACAGCGACTCAGCCCACTGCCGAATTTTGCAATGTTGGTTCTTAAGGAACAAACCTTTCCATTTCCAAACAATTTGCCAGTTAAGTCAAAATTGTGGGACCCAATCCTGGCTTTTCACTACCCAATTGACCACTATTTATTCAGTTGCATAGCATTGAAAAAACTGTTGGTCAATTTTCTTCTTTTTCCTTCAATAAAAATTTTACCAAAAAAACTCAATAATTTTACTTTTTTTCTTCTGACCGCATCCCTGATGGCATTTCCCTGGTGGCCTGTCAGTCCACATACCGGATGGGCTCTACCAGTGCTCTTGGTCGCAATGGCCCCCTCCGTCATCAATTGGGTCCAGCAAGTCTGATATTTTTGGCTCTACAATCCCGTTATCATTAACTTCCGTCAGCAATACACGGGGATTTTGTGGCCATATGTCCACCAATTGCAAGAGAGAGTCCATCTCCTTGCCACCCCAGTTGAAATGGCCCCATATGACAAGGAACTCATCGAGACTATCTCAGTGATTCCACCCCCTGCAGCAAGACCCCCTGGGTTGGGAGTAGGCTCGGTGTGGTTCATCATTTGGATCATTCTCACCATGTTGCTGCACCAACAATTCATCATTTCCCAATGCCCAGCTCCATATCAAGTCGTTTGGTCAGCAATGCCTCTGGCATTCTGGCTTGCCAATTGGGTGCTTACTCATCCCAACTGGCAGGTCAGTCTAAACTTCTTCTGCCGTTTCGATGACAGCTTTATGGGAAAGTCATTAGACCTTATCAACAATCACAGTTTGAGCCCCATGTGGCCCCAGGCATTATACTTCCAGGACATGGTGAGATCAAGGTCTTAGTAGCAAATCTTCAGAATACACCAATGCAAATCCACCAACACCAAATAGTGACATACTTACATTTTATTCTAGTTGAAGAGGTCCTCCAGGCTCATGAATTTGGTTCATTGGATAAATTTAACCTGCCCATTGAAGCACATCCTGGCGCAATGGCAGTTGTATTGCGCGAAGATTTAAGAGGGCTAACATAAGACCAAAAAGATCAAGTAGAATCCTTATTCCAGGATATGAAGAGATCTTTGCTGTTGACAATAACGATTTAGGCTGCGCCTGGGGGGTTATCCATCAGTTGGACACTGGGGATCATCCCGCCATTAGATCTCAGCCAATCCGCTGATCAAGGGCAGCAGAAGAAGTTGTTGATGCAGAGATTGATCAACTGTTAGTGCAAGGAATGCTCAAACCATCTAAGAGTCTGTGGGCTTTACCTGTTTTAATTGTTAAAAAGAAGGATGGTACTAACCATGTTGTAATCGACTACTGGAAGCTTAATAGTATCACCAAGAAGGATTTCTACCCTCTTCCGCGGATTGATGATGTGCTGGATTGGTTAGGTGGAGCTAGCTATTTCTCAGCAATGAATTTGATATCTTGTTACTGGCAAATTGAGTTGCCCCCAGAAGAACAAGAAAATTGTGCTATAATTACATCCAAAGGGCTTTTCCAACCCACTTATATGCCACAAGGGCTATGTAATGCCCCAGTTACATTCCAACGAGCAATGGACACCATTCTGGGGGACCTGAAGCTGGCATATGTTTTGGTGTATCTTGACGATATTAATGTCTTCTTGCGCACATTCACTGAGCACCTTACCCATCTAGAAGAGGTATTTCGCTGACTGGCTGAGGCTAATATCAAGATCAAGCCCAGTTTATGCCACTTCTTTAAGGATCAGTTAGAATACCTCGGTTTTGTGGTGGATGTGACAGGCTGAGACCTCAACCAGCCAAGGTAGAAGCCATTCAGCAGATGACAACGCCAGCTAGTAAACGGGACATTCAGGTGTTTTTGGGGATAGTGGGTTACTACTGACGCTTCATACCCAATTTCAGTTGCATCAGAGGGCCGCTGTTTGAGCTGCTAAAGAAGGATGTCATGTTTGAATGGACAGAACGGCGCTAATGTGCCTTTGATACACTTCGAATGGCACTAAATTAGTGCTCCTGTGTTATGATACCAAAATTATAAAAAAGAATCTATTGTACAAATGGATGCATCTCTTTCCGCTGTGGGGGCAGTTTTGTCCCAAATAGATGATGAAGGAGAGGAGCACCCAGTGGCATACTGCAGCTGAAGTCTGAATAGCCATGAATGTAATTATACTGTGACTGAGCAAGAGTGCTTAGCAGTGATCTAAGCCTATAAGCAATTCAGAGTCTATCTGCATGGGGTAAAGTTCAAAGTCATAACAGACCACGCCTCATTACGCTGGCTGCAGAACCTCAAAGAACCTGAAGGCCGTTTGGCTTGATGGGCCCTTATGCTGCAGGCTTATGATTTTGAGATCCTTCATTAGCCAGGAGAAAAGCATCAGAACGCTGACTGTTTATCACAATTGCCCACTGTTGCAGTGACTGCGGATCTCAGCGATGTGATGTATGACAAGATGCTTAGTGGAAAGTATGATGACAAACCCCAAGTGATCAACGCATTAAATGAGATGTGAATGAATATGTTCCAATGGAATGGGGAACTAATAAGCAGATTGGTGGTTCTACAGTGAAATTTCCATGGCCTTCAGCCCAGCCAGGAATTATTATGAGCGCCCACTGGGCAGTTGGACATGGCGGAGTGCACAGGACAATGGAGTTGCTGCGCCCTCAGTACTATTGGGAATGTATGAACTTTGATGTGCTTGAAACCATTTCTTGTTGCCATCAGTGCCAAGTGGAGAAGCCATTCCGCCATAAGACTTCTTATCAGTTAGTGAAACCCATTTCGCTTGGAATAATGGATCCCTGGATGTCATTGGTCCCTTGCCAACAGGAGCTAACTGGTGTATGTATATCCTTGTGGCTATTGACCATTTGACCCAGTGGGTCAAAGCAAGGGCAATACGAGATTTAGGGGCAGTTACAGTGGCCAAGTTCGTGATGGAGTGTCTTATTCAGCGACATAGATGCCCTTAGTTTATTCTCACTAACAACGGAACTAACTTCACCTCACACATCCTCCCCAAACTGAACGAGCTCATGGGTATCCGCGGAGTTCTAACAACCCCATACCACCCCAAATCTAATGGAATGGTTGACCGAGTAAATGGGACTCTGGTGAATATTTTGCGGAAATTAGTAATCAACAGACCATCTGATTGGACCTCCCTTCTTTCCACTGCCATGTTTTCCTATAACATCAGTTACCATTCCTCCTTGGGAAAAGTCCCTTTCAACTACTATATGGTTGACACCCAGCTCTTCCAGCATTACTTTATTCGTGTGTGGAAGACACTGGCAGAGTGGAACCCCACCGCTATTTGACTAACCTTGCAAATGTTCTGATCAAATTGCAAACTGAAGCCTATTTCTTCATATTAGCCAAGAAGATCAGGAATTAGGCTGCGGATTAGGTACATTGGAGCGGGTAGCATAGTTCAAGGAAGGCGACATGGTTCTCTTCCATGATCAGCATGGGTTCAGGTGGAAACACAAGCTAGCCAGCATATGGATTGGTCCGTTTGAAGTTATAGAGAAAACTGGTTTGACACATATACTATCAAGGACCCTGCTATTAGTCAGATCATCAACCGAGTACATGCTAAGTTCCTATGTGTGTATAGGCAATAGAAGCTTTATCATCCAGTCAAAGGGGGGGTAATGTCGCGATTATGACATGACTGGATGATAGCCCCAGTCATCATGGCGAAATGAATAGGAATCCGCTGGAATTGACTGGTAATGGTAATCTAAGCACTTCAAAACAAAGCGATATTGGGTTATGGGAAATCGGCCAAATTGGGCAAATGTGAACTGATGAATGAATAATTGGTGAAGCCAATGAGATATGGCAAAGTGAATTACTAAGCCTTGAAATTGATACCATTCAAAGTTGTTACCATACCAGTAGGATGAGACGATTAAGAAGTTAGGTTGTTAGTAGTTTAGAGGAAGAAGAGACAGCGAGAAGCTGCTGTATTAATTATATTAAACAAAGAAGAGTGTAGGAGCAAGTGCTCCATATTTATTTTAAAGTTTATTCTGTTGCTTCAAGGACAATGATCATCATATTGTTGTTCCTAATTGCTTAAAGGGTCAAACCTTGTGAAAATTCTGTCGGCGTATCTCACTCATACTGCCTTTTTATAACACATAGTCTTGCATTTTTCCAGAAGGCCGTTTGGTCTGACAGACTCGATAGCACCTCCTTTTGTCAGTTTCAAGTAGCGCTGGCCCTTTGACATTAATGAGTATTATGAAGTATCAGATCGTATATGAGTTCTGAATTGGCGTTGTGTCAGTCAGTGGGCTGAATTTTAGGATGCAGATCCTCATTATTGAGGTTTTTTCCAATTTGATCTTTGCATTTGACACTAACTGGTATATATCCAGGAGCTCCTTGGTGCCCTGAATGTCAGTTGGTGAAATGATACCAACTATCATATCATCTGCAAAGGCTAGTATTTTCAACTAATCTGGTTAAGGTGACTATTCCCAGAGTTTCATGTCCGCTGCAGCCAAAAGTACATTTGCTCCAAAATTAAAAAGGTTTGGTGATATAAGATTGCCTTATTGGAGACCCTACCCAACTGGGATATCATTGGTTATTCTGTCAGTGACAATTACTTTGGTGATCAGGCCCAAGTGCAGCTTTGATATCCATGATCTAAAAGGTTTGGGAATACAAACTGCCTTTATTGCCGCATGGAGGAAGGACCACGCTACCCAATTGTAGGTACTCTCCATGTCAAGGAACTTGAGATAGACATGTTTGAATCCCTGCATGTCCTGTAGCCTTTTTTGGACTGTACTGATACTGTATCAGATGCTTTTGCCCTTGATAAACCCGTTTTGGGCCTTATGCAGCGTTCGTGGTGCCATTGCCATTAGCTGATTCAATAAGATGCGTGTGAGCAGCTTGTAGTCAGCATTGGATTGATCTATTGGGCGCCAGTTCCAGAGTTGGCATTGGTCCCTTTTTATATAAAAGTACAATTCAGGTCTCTAGGCCTCCTAGGATTTGTTGCCCAGTTTTCAGGCTGTAGTTGAAGAGGGTCTTGAGCTCTAGCACAATGCGGTCACAGAATGTGCTGTAAACTTCCTTACACATGTTATTGGGGCCCATTGCTTTCATCTTAAGCAATTTTTTTAGCACTCACCTGACTTCATCAATCAAAATGTCATCAGACAAGCTAGTGACATCTTCCAGTGTACAGGCCTTGGGTGCCATCTTGGCCAGGTCCATTAAGGCTTCTGTGACCATTTCACTCATCTCTCATTGTTAGAATAGCTCGCCATAGAATTGTTCAATTTTGCATTTGATTGCTTTTCAGGTCCATTGTTAAATCTCCTGTCAACATCTCTACCTCATGTATCCTGGCCTTGGTTCAGATTTTTTTGAGGTGCTCCAGGCCCACTTTGGTCATCGTCCCCACTAGGCTCTGATATTGGTGGGTAGCATTGACCTGTTGCTCCGAGTCCTGTTTAGACATTAAGGCCCAATATCATTTTGTGAGTTGTTTAGTACTCACTCCACCATTCTTTGCTGTCCCGCTAGGAAATTTTTAAACTCTCCAGTGCATCTTTCAGCTGCTTCACGGTGGCAGTTTGTTTGTAGGTTATAGCTTTCTCAAACTTCATGATATCATGTCTAATCTTTTCTTAGATTTGGACCACTTATAGAGGATCTATCTCCAGGTGACAATCCAGATACACAACCAGTCAATCAAATCCAGCTTTGATTGTCCGGCGCCATTACCCCATACCTCAGCATGGCTGGTGCCAACTGCCATTATCAGTTCCTTGGGAGTTCATCCAGATCAATGTTTACACGGACAATCATGTGGTCACTATTGGAATTTATGTTGACCTTACTGTTGGACGTCAGCGGTTTGAGATCAGATGACACTAGTATGTAGTCCAGGCATGAACCAGTCTGTAATGATCCAGCAGAGTTATATGACCACCTCATTAGGTTGGCTGGGTCATCATCCTCCTTGTCAATCGTGAGGCACATTCCCAATTTTGATTGTGTGTTCTAGCATATCCTTGTCCTTATGATTGGGACTTTTGCTCATTGGAAATGTATGCCAACTCACATTTGTCCAACAGTTCAGGTCTCCTGCTATAACTGTCATCGCCTCAGTTGTTAACTCCAATAAAAAATTCCAAAAAAGTCAGTTTTTGGGGCTTTGTCGGGGCTTAGACAGCCATTATGTGAAGGCTTTTGCTGGTTTCCTTATTTGTAGCAGTTGCTATTAAGCTCCTTTTGGCGTGGGTTTCCTCCATGAATACCAGGTCTATTGTCTTTTTAAATGCAGCAATCGCCACATGATCTGTCCAGAGGGCATGACAACCTATTTGGTGGGACCATGGGTGGTTTGTTGCATCGCAGTTCAAGTTTGGCACCATCTCCATTTGGTTTCCTGCTTGTGTTTCCAATATTTGAATTAAGTTGATATTATTATTAGTTTTAAAATGATGAATCTTCCACCTTTTTGTTTGTATACTCGCCATCCCCTGAGCATTTGTGGTCATGATCTTCATTTTTGGCTTCTCAACCCACGGGTATGAGGCTTGGTACAATTATCTGGGCTGTGCATGGAGTCATGAATGGAAGTTTGGTTGTTGGTGGTTGGTGTTTCTGAGGTTGGGGGGATATTATTTGGCTTTAAAGGTTGGTTGGTATTAGTATAATGTTACCAGGTATTTTGTGCACCAGGAATTCAGTAACCATCCCCATTTCCCTGTTGATGGATAATAGAGACACTTTTATCACTAGCTTTGGGGTCACCTTTGTCCCTACTGACAGTGCGGTGGATTTCCCCTCAACTATCAATCAGTTTCCCACCCTGTCAGTAGGTATATCAGTGAAACTAGTGTTTTTCTTGGGGTTTTGATCAGCTGACTTTGCCAATTTCATCAACTCAGTTTTTTGTTTGGTAACCTCATCTGGTCTATTCACCAACATCTGCAAGTTGGTTTTTATTCACTTTAGACTTTTCAGGCTTTAAGTTTGATTTATTCACTTCTTGTGCTTATTGCCCCTTTTTTAGGAATTTTTTGGGTCCACCTTCTGCCATCGTTCTTCTTCTCAAACTGTCCATTCCTCCTGGGATGGGTATGGCGTGATCAGGTTGGGACTCGTTCCCTTGTCCATTTTGTAGGCTTTGGGGTTTGGATTCATGAAGGGCTTGTCATCCACTTTGGGATTGCTTGGCTGCTTTTCACTCCCAAACTTCCTTATGGGCGAATTCTAACTCCTTTTGTTGGTGCTTCATAACTGTGACCTCCATTAGGTTATGCAGAATCCGCTCCTTGGCCTTTGGTATAAAAATGTTTTTTCTGACTTTTGTAACCCCATTAATGGGGTCAAAGTCATATTTGCAAGGGGTTTTCCCTTTTCAATGGTGACATTGGGCCATTGTGTGGCCAATTTGATAGCAGAACCAGCACACTTGTCTTGTGTCCTCTTGCTCAATGTATACAACCCTACTTAATCTAGGTAGGTGGATGAATTGGGGTAGGGCGATATTATTTGTTTCATCCATGGAGCCAGTTCATAGAGTGCTTTAATGGTTTGAAGGTGAGGCACTCTGCGATATAATCTCCACCATCTTGTCAAAATTCTCATACTTCCCCATAATACAATATTCTGGTCCAGATTGCTTAATGCACCCATTCCCTTTCTCGATCAGTTGTTAGATTTTGGAATGTCACCCATCATGCAGTCTGGTTCACATATCTAGTTGGTTCTATTCATAGGTAAACTCTCTAATATTTAATGAATATCTCAAGGAGCTTTTTTCAATCTAGTTTTCCTGAGATTGTTATGTTGATGTATCCCTGCTCAGGTACCCAGTGGTGGTCAAAATCCCCCTGTCAGCACCTTGCTGAGCTCTTGTTAAATTGACATTATCAGGTTGGACCACTCCTCCTCCTCCACCAGCTGCAAGTGTATTCATATGGCATCCTTCAGATAAATTTGGGCACTTGGTGATCCATGAAGCTGATGATGATCAATTGGCGGATGTACTCAATATGGCTCCCCACCCCATTCCACGTGTTTCCATTGGTTTGAGCTGCTGCTTTGCTATATGACTTGGATTTCAGATTTTGTTTGGGTACCTTACAGGGGTCTTTCCTTTCATTGTCCAACTTAGCAATTCGTTGATGCTGAAATTTTAATTAAGGAATTCCTCAACCTGGCATATGCTAATGCCTTGTCATCTAATGTTTCTAGCCATTTGTGTGCTGATCTCTATATTTTGCCAATCAAGGGAATCCATCAGCGATAATCCATTTGGTACCATAGGAGGGCGGATTCCAGACCACATGTTGGGTGCAGGTACTTTTGGAGGGCTTCCAGCATATTTTGAACTACGTTAGCACCAGTCCCTGAGCATTGCATTTTTCCATCCGCCATCCATGAAAATCCATGCCATGGCAGCTGATACCCCCACTTTTCACCGTTGGAAGGCTTCTGATAAAGTGAATCCTTTGCCAGCATATGGAGCATCTACTGACGGTTCTGGTAAGGATTGTTTTCAGTCCCAGATGGTTTTGATTCAGATTCCTGCTTTAAGCCATTCCCAGCCTAGATTAGGGGCCATAACCCCCAACATCGCCGCTGCTGCCTGTGGTGTAATTTTGTGTTCCATCCACAGTTGAGCTGACTTGAAGATTGTTGGACATTTGCCCTCCCAGCTGCAAATGAAGAATGTTTTGGGTCTACAGCAGATAACAAGGGGAAATGTCAAATATTTGCATATTCCCGATATTAGATTTAGTCATTTGAAAGATACTATAATGATATTGGCCAAAAGACCCTGGACAATTCTCGGTGGAACCCCAAGAATTGGGGTAATACATTTACAAATAGCACACAGGCAAATAACTCAAAAACGTCTAGTTGGATTCCTCTGACTTTGTGGCATACTCAGGGGCATTCATCCAATGGTTCCTCCCCTGCCACCTCTGGTTCAGTTATAGCATCTACGCGGGGACCCCACCCTCTTATAGGCACATCGGAGGTCACCCAAGGTGAAAGTATTTTAACCCCAAAGGTGATTGGGTGAAATAAATTAAGACATTACCAAATGGGTATATTTTTCCCCAAAACCCCATCTCTTCTGTCATTCGCCCAAAAGTTCCTCAAAATTTGTGAGATCTGATAAGGTAGTGTACCCTATTTCTAATTTGGAATGTGGTTCAGCTATTCCACATGCTAATCTGAAACTTTCCTATTATTGATACTTACCATAGTTTAAATACTGAACGTTGGTATTGAGTTAAGCACTTTTTTAATATCTAACCCGCGCCCCCAAATAAAAAAAAACTTAAAAAACGCTCAATTTTTACTTCCATTAAAAGGGTAACCTTTTAAATTTTTAAATATTTTTGTGGATATCCCACCGCGTTCAGCACCTGTGAGCCAGAACACTTGCCAGATACCATTGGGGTGAATCCCACGGCATCCCAGTCTGCAACTTTGTCCAGTGTGGCAACGTCTCACCAAAATTTCCACTTCACAATGGGGAATGCCCAACCCCAGAGAGTTTCATAATCATCTTGTTCACTCCCAGATTTGCCCACCCCCACACTTGATTGATAATGGCCCCTGTGAAGAACCTATACTTCATTTCCAACAGGGTAAACCCATTGGAGGGCCATTTGATGGTCTCTTTTGGCAATCAATCCTGGAAGGGCCCCCACTCCACCATCTTCTCCTTGGTCCAACCTGCCTTCATCAAGTTGGACGTGGTGGCCGGTGGAAAATGGGTATATGACTAAGGCTTTGGTAGCATTGATACTGGCCGCAATCCATGGCAGTGCCCCCTCTAAGGAGAATGTGGTATTGTAACATTCCAGTGCAGTATTGACTAGAATGGTATGCTGAGCCCATTTGAGGGCGGTCAAAATGTACAGGAATCATTTCATATAATTAATTAAATCCATTGTGCTAAGACCCAAGCTCCCAGCAGTCTGGGCAAATTTAATGGGTATGCCAGCCTTGTTATACTCCATTGTATCAAAGAGATCAATTCCAGCCACCATCCATGCTTTTGCATCTGCCAGATTCAAGTCTTCCCAAAAGGCAGCTTTGATTATCTGATGCTTGAGAGGGAGTTTCATCCATTCCAAGGCGTCCTCAGTAAGATCTGCAATAATTTTAAAAACATCACCATTTCAAGCAATATCTGGGTGTCAGGCCAGTGCTTGGAAGCCCCAGCGGAGAATTTATGGTCCCACCAGATGGCTGAAATAGGGGGCTTAATGGTTTTTGAGATCCACTGTGTCACCACTAAGTACGGGAACTGCAGTGTCTCCCATTGCTTAATACTTTAAGAGGATACACCATGATGTGCTAACATATCCTTCTGAATGGGTGTATACTTCACAGGGGTTCTTGTCAATGACTTGACTGCAGTTAGGGTATCGGCTCCTTCAAGCTGTACCTTTAGTTTTTTGGATGAACTTTCCCAGGCGTCCAATCCTTCAGAGTTTAGTTCCTGATACTCCTCTATCCCCATTAAGGGTGATTCCCAAATTTGCACTTGGGCTTTTGGATTGATTTTGGTCTGATTTTGCCCCCCCTGTCAACTGAATTTTTGCTGGGGATTATCCCCAATAATTTTTTAGGGATTGTCCCCAATGGTTTGCTTGGTTTTTCAGCTCAATTTTGGTCAGGATTTATCCCTCCACCAACTGGCCTTTGTTAGGTAGAATCCTGGATGTTTTAGTTGATAGATTGAGTCAAATGTTTTCAGGGAATTTCCCTGACCCAGCAGAAAACTTTTATTGGTGTTGCTCTGATGATTTGGGCCCTTGGCTTTTGCTTATTAATCATATTTGGACTCTGATCCAACTAAAACTTCATCAGGATTTTTTGCAATTTTTTTCTTGCAGAGCCCCAATCTCATCCCCAGGTTAAGGGTCAGTGGGGAATATCCCCAATTCCACTGTTCTTGGTATCACTTCACTTGTCCCAAGGGTGTCGTCAATTGTAGGGTTTATGATGGTAACCATCCTGTGGAGGCGGTTGATTTTTCCGCACTTATTGCTGGGTTTTTGAGTTTATGTGAGCGTTTTTTGATTTCATGGGTTGTTGCCAATTAATTTAGTCAAGAAGATATTGTTGTCAATTGTGGTTTGGCCTGTTTCAGCTGGAAGTCATCTAGACAGAGCTTTGTCCATCTTGGCATATTTTTAATTAATAGCGTATTGGAAATAAGTAAGCCATCCATTTCTTTTTTCTTGGCTCAGATGGTCAGAAGGACCTCACTTGCACTAGGTTGGTTGGCTGTGGGATACTGCTCTATAGACACAGTAGATCACTAGCAGGTGGGATGTTCTCTCTAGTTTTGTTCTGGTCACTTTTCATTAAAAGTGAGCTTTGTGAGAGAAAGATTAACAATTCCACATTCAATACTTTGACAGTTGATACTTTATTATCTGAAAGTATGCACCTGTTGGGATTTGTTGCCAAAGATTTGGGGTTCTCAGGCCTGAGTTGAGAGCTTATTGCCATCAACTTAGTATGGGCCTTTTGCTCCATAGGGATGATGATTTCAAGATATCTCAGTATAAATTTTCTCAATTTGCCATATTAATTCAGCTGAGGTTAATGTGGGGATAAGTGACGGAATCTTCAAAGGGAGAGATGTTTTCCATTGCTCATCTACTACATGGGTGAGGTTTCCCTGTGAGACATGGGGGACAGCTGCCCTTCTCAGACCATTTTTAATAGGAAATGAGAATACCACCTGGTCCAAGCAGAGGGGACAAACCCCAGTTTACTAATAGATCCTGAGTATGAAGAAACAGGCATCTATGAGAATTGCACTACATCAAAATGAAACCCTTTCTGAACTGCTGACTGCTTTTATATAGAAGCCCAAATGCTGTTAACTTTATAGATGCTGACTTTGGATGATGCCGTAGCTGCTGTTGTTGCTGATTTACATAGTAACCATGAACTAGCCATATACATTATGTCCAATAAATGAAGCTTTAATTTCATATTAGACATTAAAGAAGCCCGCCTCAATGTAGTTGACATACACAAGCCAAAGACCTCATTAAAGGCCTTCACAAAACCTAGAGTGTGTATCATGAAAGAAGTGGGGCTTAAGAATGAGTAAAAGCCAAGATGCAACAACTGCAAGAAGAACAACCATACTGATGACATGATCTTTATAAGAACCTTGCCCTTGCCAAGCTGGAAAAGAAAAGATTAGCTTAGGGTCAGGTACCTCTAAAACTGTGATGGTCAAGGCGCTGCCTGACTACCACATAGCCCCGACCCCCCCTAAGGTGGGGATCATGGCTAATAGTACCGTGCACAATTTACATAAAAATGTAGAGCTTGAGGGCAATAACCCTCAAAAATGGCATTCTGTCAAATCAGATGCCACAAAATTAATAAAACCTCGAGGCAAAGGTGGCAAAGGTCGATTTAAATGGCGACTGAGCCAATCAGAGGCTGCCAACCTGAATTCCAAGGTCTCATACATAGAGATTGGCAACAGCAAAGAGCAGCCCAGCAAATCAGGGGCTGCCAAGCTGAATTATGCCAAAAACAGAAGCGACATGAATCATGGCATTGGGCAGCTCAGTGAAACAGGAGCTGCCAATCCAAATAACGCCAAAAAGAGGAAACAATGGCATCAGGCAGCTCAGCGAATCAGGAGCTGCCAATATGAATAATGCCAAAAGAGGAAATGATGGCATTGGGCAGCTCAACAAAACAGGAGCTACCAATCCAAATCTGCCACTCATCAAAATTATTGAGAGCCATGGTGAAGGGCAGCCCAGCAGATCAGGGGCTGCTGGGCTGAATTATCCCAAAAATGGGAATTTTGGTGATAAGGTCAAGATGAGTTCTGATTTGTCCTTGACAAACAAAAATATATGCAAAAAAGTTTCTGTAATGCCACGGGTACTCAACAAACAGTCTAGAACATGCCTAGATGGGAATATCAGAGGCTGAGATTCTTGAAATAGGCCCATGGATAGCCCGCCACCCATGGACTCCATGGGGTCCAATTTCCCCACATTCCCCCATTCCCTAATATAAAAACAAACCAAGCGAAGGTGTTTAAGACAACTTTGTCTTCTAATATATACAATAAAAACCTTAAAAATTGAAAATAAAATTTTGAAATTTCAAAATCATTTATTTGAGATTAAAAGGAAAATCGTGGATTTTGAGTGAATTAACATGGACCATTCCTCAGATTTTGACAGAGCTGTCGCCTCTCTGTATGCTCTCTTTGGAGGCCAAACTGCCCTCCTCAGTGTGAGCATCATCCTTACAGTGTTCCAAGGATATTTAAATCGCTCAACAAGCCAACAAATGTGGGACCTCACCACAGCAGCCCTCTCTTGCCAATGGGCCCTCACATGGGCCCTCTTGCCCAACTGCTTTGTGGCAATATGGAGAGACCCTGTTCATCACAAAAACCAAACAACCAAAATTGCCTGAAAGCAAAACATTTTTAATTGCTCACCTTGCTTGCATTGAAAATGAACTCAATGATGACTCTGAAGGGGGTCATGAGGACACTGATTATTACATTTTAGGTTCACCCACTAAGCTCACCATTCTGGAACAACCATATGCTGAAAATACTGAAGATGATCAGGCTCCCAAAGGCACTTACCTCAGTCAGGTTATAAGTTACCCCCAAATAATTGATACAGCCAGAAATGCTGGTCAATGCCTTGCTCATGTTGATCCAAACCCTTTAAGCATTAAAAATCTGATGGAAAACAAGAAGTACTCAAGACTGCCCAAAAGCTCAATGCAACATTTTGCCTCAAGGATGTATTAGCCCTTCACAAAAGTTTGGAGGAACTATCAGTAAAGTGGAAGTAGTAATTCAAAAGGTCAAAGTTATGCCTATCTTGGATACAGGATCACCTATCAACATTATGCCATCCTACCTTGTCAAGAAGATCAAGCTTTCCCTGACCTTGAATACAATCAAAAGTACAGTAACACTGGTCTGAGAAACACCAAGGCAATATCTTGATGGTAAAGAATTTTTCCGACTATCACATCATCTTTGTTAAAGATAATACTAACAAAACAAAAAAATAACAATTGTAAAATAGAAAAAACCCAGAATTGGCTAAAGTATATTAAATGAAGGGTACTATATGTCTTTGAGAGATCAGCTGAATTTGATCATCATCCATCCAATTTATTTAATTACTAGATAATTAATTATAAAACTTTTATTTTTCAAACTGTTATTAATAATACTTGTATCTTATCTCTGTTGTCAGTAGTCTTATGTGATCATCCTCAACTTTAGCGCAATGGTCAGTGATCTCTACCTACTGACCTTAGAATACTCTTTAAAGGTAAAATTTAGCATTACTATAGCATAACATATCTTAATTAGTAGTTATAATAAAAGCTTTAATTAATCTATGACAAACAAATAAAGAAGCACGTTTTAATCACAGTTTTAATATATACTTGCTAGAATGAACGTTTTGCTTTTACTTTCTGATAAAAAGGAATTATTAACAAAAGGTGAAAGAATATAAATTTGGGATATTATTTAATTAAATGGGCTCAACTGGGAATCGAACCCAGGACCTCTCCCACCCTAAGGGAGAATTATACCACTAAACCATTGAGCCTGGTTTTCTTAATAGTTTTTTTATTGCTTTAAAAAAGAATTAGCAGTGGCAGGAAATGCCCCACATGACAACCACCTGATCTTTCTTTAGCACTAGTAATGTCCAACCCAAAAAGTAGAGCTGTCGTGCATCTTTATTTGCAAATGGGCCAAACAAAGGGTTTATTAGAAATAAAAATATTTCTAATATGCACCTCAGCTAACAGCCTAAGAAGCCATATCAGAAGGTAAGGAAGCTTTGGGGAAACTTTTGTCTGGCGTCCGCTTTAGCTGGCAGACTATGGCAGACAACATTGGGGGTAGACACATCAGCGACATGAGGCATAAGAAGGTATAATTGTTGGTTTTCTTTGTTAATGAGGTGGCAGTGCCCATTACCTCAATGTATTGAGCAAGTTGATGCTCAGCAAAAGTGATTAGAGAAGGCACTTAAGTGAATGACTTGATGTGTCAGCTGGTTTTTGGATAATTGGGATCAAAAAGAGAAGTTTTTCTGCATTGATGAAAGCGTGGCTCACACCAAAAGCAAGCTTTTCAATTTCATACTTCACATCTTCCTCAAAATCATGGGGAATATTTGGGGGTAGGAATACCCTCAACATTGGGCTCAATTGCCCCATTAAGTTGCTGATGAAGTAGGGTGTTGGCAGAGGAAGCTGCAGCCTCAACTGCCATTTTGTTGATTTTTTATAAATTGGAAAAATGTTTTGGGGACAAAAATGGTGGGGACGCAAATTGGGAGGGTCAACAAAGAATTTCTTCAAAGCAAAACCCAGTTTTACATGGTACAGCAATTTGCCCTCATCAATCCATTCAAAAGCCTCAAATGGATTGGATTCAGCCAGCACTGTGCCAGCCACTGGAATTGGGGCAGTGGCAGGAGCTGATTGGCCATGTTCTGTTGACCACAGAAGCTCAGCTGAAACTGGTTCAGCCATCAACTCATGATTCTGTAATCTGGTCAAATTTTGATTACATTTTTTTTTAAAAATTTTGTTTTGATTGGCTGCCACTTTTGGAGCAGCACCAAATCGCCCTGAGGTTGGGGGTGGGAGGATCGAGCCCCATTCAAACTATTGGGGTGAAACAGGCATGGGCCAATGCCAAAGGGATGAGTGGCAGAAGCAGCAGAAGTGGAAACCGTGGGGCACTTGCACTTTGAGTGGTCAAGCTCAAAGCACAAGGGGCAAATGGTGTGGCCATTTTTGATGCGCACCTAGAAAGGGTGATCAGGGGTAGATCTGATCACAGTGTGGGGTAATTGTGAGATGGGTATCATGAGGAAATGGGCAGATTGTCACATAGCATGAGGCTTAGCCAGATGATCCGCCCTATTTGGAACCACTTACTGCAACACAAGGTCTGCACCATAAATGGCCAAACCCTCCATAAGCTTGTGGTGGAGGCTTTTGGGGGAGAGATGTGAGGTCAACCCAGCAAAATGGACCACCAAAGTGGCCTCATCTGGGAGACAGGTTCAAATGGTGGGGATGGGAATTTCTTTGAAAATCAATTGCAGCTTGCTGCTGCTGTATCAGCTTTCAAATGGAAGCCAAGATCAAAGTAACCCTTAAAGGGGTAGAAGTCAATAAAGCTGGCAGGTTTAAAAGCCACTGTGGCCATCTTTATTATGGCTTCACTTGCATATGGGAAGAGATTCCCATATTTGACCCAAAGGCTGAAATGCAAATTGCTCTGTGGGAGCACCAAAGGGCTCCAAAGCACCACATGGGAGCTTGCAAGGTGGTGGGCCTAGTCCCAAGGAGAGACATAATGCCAGTAGCGTTGGGAGGGCTAGCAGAGCCAGCCTGGGCGTGCTTTGGCGGCAGCTGAAAGACACCAGATGGCAGCACACCACCACCCCAAGCTGGGGTAGCAGGCATCGATTGCATCAACATCAGTAAGTTTTAGCTTTATTGAGTGGTCATTTTTTGTATTATTTTCAAATCTGAGTTTGGCTTTAATTTAGTTATCAAAGTGAAATAGCAACCACCCAACTTCCTTTTTAACCAACTTTGAACAAACAATTACCTTAAGGTTAAAAATTGAACTTTTTCATAATTTTTAATGGAATATTGTATTGTCATTAAAGATATATAAATGTGCCAAATTCAAAGCTTTAACAGGCCTGGAAGGTAAACTTGAAACCAAGTCAACTGAGTTTTAAGCTGTTCAGCCATAACTATATACTGAAACCCATCAAAAATATATAGGATTTTCACATGATACATATAAACCTTTTTTATTTTGAACATGAAAATTAAAATTTTTAATGCATTATTGTATTGTCATCCAAGACTAACATCAGCGCAAAGTTTCAGAATCTTTTATTGACAATAAGTGTCTGAAATAGAGCTTGTAAGATTTGATTACAGACAGACAGACGTGGCAGTGAGTTAAAGAAAAGTGTTTTAAAGGAGAAGGTGCCTGATTTAGCCTGTATGTATGTATGTATGTATGTTTTTTTCTATGTTTGTTTACACATAACTCTGAAAATACTGGAACAGTTTGGATGATCATCTTCTTAAAAAAGAAGATGCTCCAACTTATATCCCATTTTACTTTTGTAAGTATTGGTCCAGTATCTGATCATTAATCTATTAAGTATATTAAAATGGATCAGAAGTGATAGATAATTGTGGGACTAATACAACTCTGGATAAACTTAATTCTGGCATCGGTGAATTGATAGCTTTGAAGCAACTTTTTAATATATGTCCTATGGCTGGGGGGTATGTTCAAAATTTAGGCAGTATGGGATCATAGTGGGACAAGCTTAAATCATTATATATGGCTATCATTTTGCATAATTTGACCAATAAACGCATCTAAATTAAATAAAATGACCTACTTTAGAGTACAATCAGTAAATTTACCATAGATTTACCAATAAAAGGAAACCAAATTTAGAAAAGGAATTACTGTAGATGGCGATCAGTAAAATTAGTATATTTTGACCAATAAAATTAGCTTAAATATGATATTATGAGTCATTGGTGTATTTTTAGTATTATATACTATATATAAAATATATACAATGCGGTTTATTTTTATAGAGAAATAGTAATGAGTCAAAAAGGATATATAGAAATAGTAATTTTTAATAAAAGTAGGAAAAAGAGCCATTTTTAAAAATGCACTATTTTTTTTGGAGAAGGGAAGAACCTTCTTGAATTTTTTTTAAAAAAAACCTCCTTTAAAAAAAAGTTCTAGAAAGTATGAAATAATTAAAAATATTGTCAAGAGAGTATCTATAACTCTCTCAGTTCCTAGCGTGGTGGTGCACAGAGCACTGGACCAATGCAAGGGAACTTGTTGTCATTGTGAACATGAAGATAGCCCAGCAAAGTGAGCTTGAGCTACAGTGACGCAGGGCGAGGGTGGTTATCATGGTACACATAAGTAGGGATTGAACAAACAACAAAACTTGGCTGTGGCCTGAAGTGCCATTCATAACCAAGCTTTGAACAGGTCTAGAGTGCACGGGTGCCCTGGTTTTAAGGGAACCTTGGCAGCCCAGCAGTGTAACTGATGCTGTAGTATTTTAAAACTAAAGAATTATCTAACGTGATGTAAGACCTCCTTGAAGATGTCTGTTCACAGGTAAGCCCAAATCAACATAAAAAATGTAAACAAACGGGGTATTTAATAGAGGAAAGACAACCAATGAGAAAAGTTGGTATCAAAGAATTATTATTAAACAACATCAGGGAAATCATCTGTTGGAGAAAGTGATGCTAAGCTGAGTTGCACCAATAAGTGCACACTTTCATATGACAGGGTGCTATACTTTGAAATTGTACAAACTTGAAATTGATTGAAGTCAAGGCCAACCCAAGTTGGAAATTTCATAAACTGAATAAGTTTCAAACCTCCGTTCACCAATTATTTAAATCAAGCCATCGTTGTTTATGAGGTAACTCATTTGTTTTAACGCTAAAGTCAAAAGAAGTGGCTGAGCGTTAAGCACCTCACCTGGACCAAACTGGGCATATCTGGCCTGTACCCAGCGTTGATACAAGGTGTGCTTCAGGTCAGGAAGGTCCTGCAATTTGACCCTTTGGAACTACTGCCACCCAGCCTTGTCCTTGATGTTGGTGCCTTCATTCAGGTCATGTGAACATAACATCACCCTCTCCTCCTTTTGGGCTCCACCCTCCTCCATGGGCATTCGCCAAGGAAAAGTTTTCATGGGCAGGAGCCAACTTCATGGCAGCAACGGCTTGTTTGGACTTAGATCCTGCAGCCTCAGGGAAATGCTCGTGGAATGCTACAATTAGATCTTGGAATGGGCGCAGTCCCGCTCTGGGACCCAACTGTTCTCCGCTGCATCAAATACCTTCCAGGATACAAGATACTAATGTCTTCTAATTAATTAACAAGAGGCTACAATCTCCTCCACTTCCCACTTTGGCGCCTCATCCATGAGTTAAGCCTCAGGAGTCTCTGGTGGGGACCCTCAAACAATGTGAGCTTGCTCTCATGGAATACTGAAAATAATTAAAACGAGGGGGGAGATCCAACTGGTATCAGGCGTGGCCCACCTTTCTGATGATGCGGTATGGCCCAATCCTCTTAGGTCCTAGTTTTTTGCATGGTTGCTTTATTGGGATGTTTTTAGCGACCAGCATCATGAGATCTACTTCCTTGTACGCTGGTCCAACTCATCTCTTACCATCAACGTTATCCTTGTAAGCCTGCATGGCTGCATCTAAATTCGTGTTCACCCCCTGGTGTACTTTCTTGATGGTCTTAACAAAGTTTACCACGCTTCCACCTTGGTTCCATAACAGGGCTCCGTTTTGAAGGCAGGATTGAAGCCATAGTTGGAAAAGAAGGACTAACAACTGATTGATGCATGTTGGGCGTTGTTATAAACTGAATTGGGCCACGGGGAGATGGGAAACCCAATCTGAATGATCCACAGTGGTGTAACACTGCAAGAAATGTTTGAGGCACTGATTCACTCGTTCAGTCCACTCATCTGATTGGGGGTGATAGGTAGTTGAATGTCAGAGACATATTTGAAGAGTCTTACACAACTCAACCCAAAAGACAGAGGCAAATGGGGTCCATGATTGCTAATTATCTCTTGAGGGACCCCGTGAAGAGCAAACACATGAGTGACAAAGAGCTTAGCCATCTCAGCCGCGGTGACTGTGGTTCTGCAGGGAATAAAGTTGGAGAACTTCTTAAAATAGTCCACCACCATGATGGCATCTTAGCCATCAGATACAGGCAATTTCACAATAAAATCCACCAATAAAGAAATCCTAGGCCCTTCAGCCTTTTGAACTGGTACCAACACCCTGCTAGTGGCTGTTGGTTCAGTTTTATATGGTTATAGACCAGGCACTCTTTACAATACCTGCCCACCTGAGCGGCTAACCCCTTCCAATTGTATGTGTGGCGAATTAGCTCCAAAGTTTTTGACTTTCCAGGATGACCAACGGTGATTTGTGTCATTATGGTCCCAGATGATTTTCAGGCAAAGTGGTCCAATGAGAACCCATAGGCGTCCCTGAAATCACACAATCTCATCCTTCAAAAGATAACCCCTGGTTATATCCTCCTGATTCAACGAACTCTTTGCAAGGATAATAGCTATTTGGTCAATAAAGGCTGGGAAGGGACTACCTTTCTGAACATATCATATTCCTCTGAATTTTCCAGAGGAGCAAGCGCTGGCCCATTGGCTACGGGAGATGAAAGCTGAGACACAATCTTACAAGGTAGAATCATCAAGTGGGTATTATGCACCTCTACCTCCTTAGGGTCTGGTATAGTGCAGGGTTGTGGCTCAAAGCATCCACCAAACCATTCTCAATGCCTTTAGTGAATTCATAAGAAAACGCAAATTGGGATAGGGTCTCATGCCAGCGGGTTTGCCATTGGGTTAATAAATGAGGTGTGTGGTAGTACAGTAAGGCACAGTGATCTGTACATATGTGGAAGGGTTGGGATAATACATGCAAGTGGTGACGACAATAGGTCAGCGCCTCAACCACTACTAATAAATCTTTATCATATATGGCGTAGTTTAACTCTGGTAGAGACATCTTCCTGGAAAAATATACTATAGGATGCTATATTCCATATTCACCTACTTGTAATAGGGCTGCATCTATGGTAAAGTTGAAGGCTTCAGTAGTCACAATAAGCTATCTAATAGGGTTGAAATGGTGAAGTATGGACGTAAACAGTAAGGTAAACTTTACAATTAAAGACATCCTGCAAAGTTGGAATTGACTGGAACACTTTTTCCCCACTTGCCTTATATAAAGGCGCCGCAACTTCAGAAAGATTTGGTGTGAACTTTTCAAGGAAAGTACATATTCCCAAGAAGCTTCTCAATTCCTTAACTGAAGTTGGAGTGGGCCACTAATGAATCGCCTTCTCCTTGTCTGGAGTTATCATGTGCCATTAGTCAAACATGACGTTGCCCAGGAAGGTTCCATGGGACTTAGAGAATTTGCGCTTTCATATTTTTAATGTAAGGTCAGCTACCCTCAAATGCTCCGCCACCTGCCAAAGGTGTACTTCAGTGGACTCATTGTCAGGAGAAAATACCAAAATATCATCCATGTAAGCTACCGCGTATACTCCCATCAGGTCCCCCCAAGCCGCATCAATACAGCGTTGGAAGCTCGCAGGGGCATTTTTTAAGCCCAAAGGGCACAACCCAAAATTAAAAACTTCTTTTTTTGGTATGGAATGCGGTCAGCCACTCCTGGTCCTATTAATATATATCTGATTAAACGCGTTTAAAAAACCCAACTTGGAGAAGACTCTCGCCTTATCCACATAGCGTGAACTATTTGAGTCCAGTGGGATAGGATGTAAGTCTGGTACTGTGACATTGTTGAGATTCTCATAATCTATGCATGGGAGTAAGGTACCATCAGCCTTCTCTACAAAAAGAAGTGGGGAACAAACAGTGGAGGTTTGCTAAAAAATTGCGCCTTTGGCTAACTGCTCCTTAACCCACACATCTAAGGCCACTTCCTCTCATACAGTCAATGGATAAATCAGAGAAGATATATGCACAAGATCAACAGTGAGCTTGAACTCACAATCAAACTCTGAGTGGGCTGGTAGTACATTGGCTGAAGCCGCATCAAACGAAGATTCTAACCCAACAAACAGGAAGGTAGGGGAACCTCCAAAGAGGGCTTCAGCAACAAAGTAAGACTGAGGTTGTGAATATTGGGCCAGTGAGGAAAATCACCCTGAAAGTTGGCTTTAGCCAAAGTGACAACTAACTTGTGACCATTCTTTAAAGTTAAGGACATGATATTTTCTTTCAAGTTGGTTCTGACGTCAAACTTTCTCCACCACTTTACACCCAAAATGATGGGGTATAAGAGGTTTTTGATAGCATGGAATTGGTTAGACAAATGATATTTGCCAACTTGATAATCCACTGACCCCATAATTTTTAGCGTGGGAATACCTTGGGAAGCCTCTCATCTAACCATAACACCTGGCAAGTAACTCAGCTCAAAATAGTCGGCTAGGTTTTGGTCAATAAAATTCTCAGAGGCTCCAGTATCCACCAAAGTAGTAGTGCTGATCTTCATTAAAGGGAATGAAAGGGTAGCAGTCAATAAAAAATAACTGGAATGATCTTTATTTATAACACTAAACACCAACACTTCACCAAAAAATCTTCTTCTGGGTCTATCATACCCCAGGGTACTTTTTTGCATCATAAAATGGAGAGGGATATTAAAACTTTTCTTTCTCATTGCAAACATTTTTGCAACCCATTCAATTCAAGACTAAATCTAGTTTGATGATCTCATAGAGGGGATTAGTCTGCGCCCATGTCTGGGAGCAGTTGGGCAAGCAAGGCAAGAGGAGCAGGCGGAAGGCCCGCGGCCTCTAACGTTTGAAAACGCCCCAGAGAATCTGGCAGAATAGAAAAAAATCTAAAAAAACCGGCAGTCACAATTTCCCCGGAGATACTCATGTGGCAAGCACGATGCAACCAGTAAATCAACACGCCACATTCCCAGCCACTTTCGTCAGTGAAATTCGGAGTCTGTGTGTATCTGGACATCCAAAAAACGGCCCTATGGGAAAAATTTTGTGAAGATGTACACAAAATTTTCCCAACTGCAGTGTACGTTGCACCTCACTCCATGTCGCGCGGTTGGCTGGACCTAGGTTTTGAAAGCAAAATAGCAGCAGATGAGGCTGCAGCGATGCATGTAGTGGTCAACCTCCCTGAAGGGCAATGGGTCATCAAAACCAAATGCACCAGATGGACAAAATCAAACCAAATTTTCCTCACGTTTGACTTTTTGCCTACTACGGTAAAACGTGACATTTTGGAGCAACACCTGAAAGATGGTCTTGCCATATATGGCGAAATACAATCTTTCAAAATGCAACGTTATACGCTGATGCCACACCTGTGCACTGGCAAAGCCATCGCAGTTCTGACCCCAACTGAGGAGATCACGAAGGACCTAACCCAGATCCTGCACTCCACCTTTATTGACATCGCAGGGCACACCACCCACCTATTCTGGGTAACTGTGGACAGCGCGCCCCCATTTGCACCCACTGTGATGCGTTCGGCCATAAGGCACATGCATGCCCCATCAAAGAGGGCGTTACATTCCAAGAGCACCCCTCAGCGGCCATGGCCAGCGGAGAGGCGCATTACGAACCAACCGCAAGCACCAAAGAGGCTTTCCCGTGGGGAGCACAAGGCTGCTACCTATTAGTAAAGCCCATCTCCCCACAGGAGCGGAAGAAGGCCAAGCAGGCCCATAGGACCGCGGCCAAGGAAGCGGCCAAGGTCACCACCACCATCCCACATTCACAACGCCAGGAGGACATGGAGACCTTCGTGGTGGAAGCAACCCGGGAATCCATCACCCAATCAGATTGGGAGGCCCAAGCCAAACGGGCCACTCAATCCGAGGATCTGATGGGAGATTCGATCTCACCCAATCGCTGCACCCAAGCCCCGGTCAAAACCAACTTGGGACCTATCCCAACCAAAAAATTTTTTTGCCCCACTTGATGGTGCACCAAACTTATCCGCACTGCAAAAAATTCGTCCGACATCAGGAAAACAAAAAGCGAAGGCCAAAGCCAATGTGACTCTTTCTGCAAAAATTAACAAAAACCCCAATAGCGTTGCTGCTAATACCCGCGCTGCTGTGAAAGCCCGTGGGGACCTGGAAGAGGCTGGTGGACCAGGGGCCCACCCCTCGCACCTAAGGTGCAAAGGGGGAAACCTTCACTCTAGGGACGCTGAATATTGCCGGACTCAAGGCCTCCCCATCCCAGGCTAGGAAACTGAGTTTTTTACAAAATAATTTACCCGTGGATATCCTGGCCATCCAGGAAACCCACTGTCCACGAGGTTCCAAGGAAGCTTGGAAAACAATGCTCCTACCATCCCTATCCTTTTGGTCAAAGCACTGTGGGGTGCTAATTCAGAAAAACAATTTTTTTAAATTTATATCTTCAGAAACATTCCTAAATGGCGAGTGCTTGTTGTCACTTTCTCATAGGCTGATGTAGTGCACACAATCATCAACATCTATGCCCCAAACGGTGCACAAGAGCGTCAGGAATTTTTCTTGTCGGTCAAATCCCTCCCACTACCCCCTGATTCTTTCCTAATTGGTGACATGAACTGTTGGCTAACCTCACCAACGGATTAGTGGCCGCCCTCACCCCACGCCCCACAGGGTCACATAGAACTACGTGTTCTAAAAGCCACCCTTGGGTTAATGGATGCGCTGCTGCGACATGCCCCACTGCTCAAAAATATGACGTGTCCCCATATCCACAACGGCCAATTAAGGTCCATGACCCGCATTGACCTTATTCTAGCGCTGGCGAAATTCCAACCCCACATCTCCCACTTCAAAACAACGAAAATGGAATTCTCCGACCACTGACTGGTCTCAATAACATACCACTTACCCATCACAGTTGCAAAGGCCCCACATTGGTGCAAAATCCACCCCCCAGAGCTTGCATCACCAGGATTTTCCACGTGGGTGGAAGAGGCAACTATGGCAAAATCATTTGTTGCACCATTTTGTGCGGACCCCATTTCCACATGGGCAACTTTCAAAGAAGACACCATCCGCCACTATTGCCATCTCTCATCAAGACGCTCACGAGCCACATCGGCGGTTATATCGCGTGTGCTGGTGGAATTGGCCCACTTGGAGTCCAACATTCCAGCCTCAGGATATAGCCCTGCATGGGGCCAGAAGTGGGCGGAGGCAGCAGCCCACCTCAATGCACTTGAAAGGCAACACAAACATCAGGTTTGTGTCCAATACAGGGCCATATGCATCACTAAAGGCGACAAGTGCACCGCATACTTCTTCAAAAAATTTTTTGCACCATGCCAGAGCATGGCCTGCACACAGGTGCGAAGATCGGATAATTCTATTGTGGACACACTGGCTGAAGTGGCAATCAAAATGCAAAGATATTACTCCAAGTTATACCGAGCCGATCCAATTCAGCTGGCTGAAATGGCGGAATTTCTTGACAGAGCTCATATCCGCACCATTTTCCGATACCCGGAAATAATGAATTTAGTTACTCCAAATGAATTATGGACTACTATTCGCGGTGCACCAAACCGAAAATGCCCAGGCTCAGATGGCATTCCATATGAGTTCTACAAAAAATATTTTAAATATATATCCCCATTGCTGCTAGCCTCACTCAACCAAAGCCTGTTGGAAACGCGCCTCCTACCAGGAGGACATGAGGCCTTTACAGTCACACTCTTCAAGAAAGGGGATAGGCTAGACTTAGCCAACTGGCGCCCCATTTCTCTAACAAACACAGACACCAAAATTTTAACAAAAATTATGGCTAACCGTTTAGGGACTGTAGCATCTGCTACCATCTCCCAGAACAATTTGGTTTCATACCCAGAAGGTCAATTTGGGATAACGTGCACTCTGTGGCTAATGTGTGTCAGTCCACAGCCTCTGGGGCACTTGTATTCTTGGACCAACAAAAGGCCTATGATAGAGTAAACTGGGAATACCTTAGGGCCTGCCTCCAACAATTCCGCCTACCTCCCCGCTTCATTAACTGGGTGATGCTGCTCACGGAATCTGCAACAATGGCTGTGCACGGCCCAGGTTTCCTAACGGAAGTAGTCCGTCCTCAAAGGGGCCTGCGACAAGGGGACCCCCTCAGCCCACTCTTATACAACTTCAGCCTTGACCCACTACTGCGAAATGTGAATGCCCAACTCACTGGGGTCCATGTGCCAGGCCAAACCCCAGTCAAGATGATGGCATTTGCAGATGATTGCGTGGTGGGGGTGTCTAATAACAAAGATGCACGCGCGCTTGAAGCCCTCATCCAGGAATATTCCCGGGTAAGCAACGCGGCACTGAACGCCTCCAAAACCGAAATCATCCTCCTTGGTCGGTTTCAGAACTGCTGGGCCCCAGCAAGTAGTTCCCAACCCAGCCCATCTGCTCGCCCAGGTCCACGCCTTACTAACTCAAAACACACCACTCCACTGGTGCTCCCCTTTGTGCCGCGACCTACCATAGGACTGGTACGCCATCTGGGCGTGTGGTTGGAGGCAGGAGGATACGCGTCAGCAGTAATGGAGTGCCATATACTGGACAACGTGACGAAGCGAATCGCCTCTCTCAGAGCCCACCCTACTACCCTCACTGGCAGGGTTGTTCTTGCCAACTCTATGCTCCTATCCAAAGTCTGGTTTGGAGCCCACGCCATCCCCTTCTCCCCAAGCTTCTTCAAATCCCTGTATGCTTTGATACAAGGTTGGCTTTGGTCAGGCCGCCCTCCACCAGTACAGCTAGAGGTCATGTTTGGCCCTCATCATCATGGTGGCATGGGCCTACTTGACTTCAAAGCCCATGCCGCCAAGATCCTAGGCACCTGGATTGCGGCCATCACTGCTCCTACACTCCCATCCCAACACTGGTCCCGCGCGGCCCGCTCCAACTTCTCCTGAGCTTTGGGCCTCAACAATCCATCAAACCCCCACTCCCTGATGAAATACCTCGCATCACACACATCAGCCACAGGTCCTCACGGGACCAAAACCCACTACAAACGAATCCTACTCTCCATGCGAAGCGCAGAGTGGAGAATTCGTATTAGTGGACATACAACCCAAAGAGGCCGCCCCTCACCTCAGTTCACACAAGAGGTACAGGGGCTACCCATCCAAGATGGCGTGATCCCCATTCGACCCCAAGTCCTATCCAGGGTGGACTACCTGGACATGATGAACATCCCTTATTCCACTGAGACCCAAAAGACTATCTGGAAATACGCACACCATCCTCTGTTGCAGCCTCAAGTCCGCTCCCATGTGTGGCGCTGCCTGAGGCGGGTGTATCATACAGCTGAGCACTCTAATGCTTTACACTCATCCTGTGTCGTGTGTGGCTAGTATGGAACGCTGTTTCACCGCCTGGAGAAATGCCCCACCTCTAAAGTAATATGGCGCGAAGTCCAATATCTGCTAGGCCAGGATCAAACACATCCCTTCAGTCTGTCAAGAGATATGTTTGCTTCATCAATGGCCTCCCCCTCCCACCCTCCCTTCGTGCTCTGGTGGTTGCAATCGCCATGTGGACTATCCACACAATTGTCTTGGATGCCATCGCCGGATCCATCCCCACACTCTTTAAAGCTGTCCACAGATTCCAGTCTCATTTGGTGGATCACTTTCAAGCGTGGATGTTTGGATATCTCCCACCACGTCGCCGGCAGCTGGTCTCCTCCTGGTTCCCAGTCTGGTTCATCAAATCAGACCCCTTCCTCCACATGTGCTCAATAGTGGCTACGCCCCCTACACACGTTCCCTCCCCCTTCCCATAAGTGGCGTTCCCGCTGGCAACAAGAGATAGCATCGCTTCTCTGGGGTGCCTCACCTGGTACTAAGTTTTGTCTCGTCTGAGTCATATTCGGAAGTGTCCGTCCCATGGTCAGCCTTCCCCGCAATAAATTTTAAAAATTTTAAAAATGGAGAGGGATATTTGGCCACTCTTACTACTGAGGTCACATATCCAACCATATCTTCAGCAACTGCATAAACGTTTTGTATTGTAATAATAACCCCTTCTCTAACTCCTGGCTTCTGAGGATCATTGTGGTGGTCAAGCGTGGGTTTTCTGGGGTAATTTGATACACTGAAATAGGGTCCATATCTAAGCCATAAGAGAAGATATATGGCTCAGTTGTATATATGAAAACGTCGTTATAAAACGTGTTTTAGGCCATGAATGACCCTCTACACAATTTTGTGACAGGCTTTATGACGTTATTCAAGGCAATCACCACCAGGCCCTCTGTCAAAAATACCACCTGCACAGTCTGAATGTGGTACCAAAGAAAAACCAGTTTATTTGTGCTGAATTTATGAAATTAGGTGGAAAGTTGGGGAATCATGACTCTCAGATCATGAAGCAATCATATCAACCAGGTACAAGCAAGAAGGATGGGTACTTCCCAGTCAGAGGTGTCAAGAATAACGTCAAGATGCTCCAACCATCACCAAAATGAGAAAACGGAGGTGAGCCCAACCGCAGCCTTGGACAACTGCTGGCACACCCTATTCACACTTTGCAAAAGTACCACACAGAAAAAGTTTGTGCATGTAAGAAAAAAAGGTTGGTAGTCTAATGTCAAGAAAGTATCTATAACTCTCCAGTTCCCAGCGTGGTGGTGCACAGAGCACTGGACTAATGCAAAGGAACTTGTTGTCATTGTGAACATGAAGATAGCCCAGCAAAGTGAGCTTGAGCTACAGTGACGCAGGGCGAGGGTGGTTATCATGGTACACATAAGTAGGGATTGAACAAACAACAAAACTTGGCTGTGGCCTGAAGTGCCATTCATAACCAAGCTTTGAACAGGTCTAGAGTGCACGGGTGCCCTGGTTTGGAGGGAACCTGGGCAGCCCAGCAGTGTACATGATGCTGTAGTAATTTTAAAACTAAAGAACTGGCTAACGTGATGCAAGACCTCCTCAAAGAGGTCTGCACACAGGTATACCCAAGTCAATATAAAATAAAACTGTAAACAAACGGGGTGTTTGGTAGAGGAAAGACAACCAATGAGAAAGGTTGGTATCAAAGAATTATTATTAAACAACATCAGGGAAATCATCTGCTGGAGAAAGTGATGCTAAGATGAGGTGCACCAATAAGTGCACACTTCCATATGACAGGGTGCTATACTTTAAAATTGTCCAAGCTTGAGTACTTAATTTGAAGTCAAGGCCAACCCAAGTTAAAAAAATTTCATAAACTGAATAAGTTTCAAACCCCCATTCACCAATTATTTGAATCAAGTCATCATTATTTAAGAGGTAACTTATTTGTTTTAACGCTAAAGCTAAAACAAGTGTCTGGGCGTTAAGCACCTCACCTGGACCAACCTGAACATATCTGGCCTGTACTCAGAGTTGAAACAAGGTGTGCTTTTGATCAGGAAGGTCCTGCAACTTGACCCTTTGGACCTTCTGCCATTCAGTCTTGTCCTTGATGTTGGTGCCTTCAATCAGGTCATGTGAACATGACAATTATGAATCCTCAATAAAACCCTTTTTGAAGTCAGCGCCATCCTAACCTGACTTATAGAATTTGTCACAAATAAAAACTAAAAATTATATTATTTGGGTCCAAGTGTAAACTATAAGCAACTTAGAATATACAGTGCTGAGTATGTATATTATAAATAGCTACCACAAGTCAGTTTAAAACATGGTGGCAGCTTCATAAAAGGTTTTATTGAGGATTCATAATTTCTCAATTATGTCATACTTTTTAGATATTTTTTAAAGGAGATTCTTTTTTCCCAAGATTTTTTTAGTCAACTTTGAAAAAGAAGAAAGTTCTCAATTTGACATGTATGTATGTTTTTTTCTATGTCTGTTCACGCATAACTCTGAAAATACTGAACCAATTTGGATGATAATCCTCTAAAAAAGAGGATGCTCCAACTTAGGTCCCATTTTACTTTTGTAAGTATTGGTCCAGTATCTGATTATTAATTTATTTTGTATTTAAAATGGATCAGAAGTGATGGATAATTGTGGGACTGATACAACTCCAGATAAACTTAATTCTGGAATTTGGTGAAGCAATAGATTTAAAGCAACTTTTGATATGATATATGACCCATGGCTGGGGGGTATGTTCAAAATCCAGGCAAGTATGAGATCATAGAGGGACAAGCATAAATCATTATAGATGGCTATTGTTTTTGCATAATTTAATCAATAAACCCATCTAAATTTGATAAAATGAATCTTTTAAAAAGCTTTCAGTAAATTTACCATAGATTAACTAATAAAAGCAACAAAATTTAATAAAATGAATTATTGTAAATGGTAATCAGTAGATTTAGTATAATTTGATCAATAAAATCAACTAAAATTTTTATAAAACGAATTTACAAGTATATTTTCTATAAGATACTATATATAATATTTATATAATGTCTTTTATTTTACTAGAAAAATAGTAAGGGGTCAAAAAGGATATATAGAGATAGTGATTTTAATAGACTAGAAAAAAGAGCAACTTTTTAAATGTACTAAGTTTTTTTTGGGGGGGAAGAACTAGGTGTAAAGTTTTTTTTTGGAAAAAAGAAACTTCTTGAAAAGTTTTTTTGGGAAAAAAGAACCCCCTTAAAAATATCTAAAAAGTATGTAATAATTGAGAAATTTTGAATCCTCAATAAAACCTTTTTTAAAGTCAGCGTCATCTTCCAACCTGACTTATAGAATTTGCTAACAAATACAAACTAAAACTTATATTGGATTGGGTCCAAATGTAAGCTATAAGCAACTTAGTATATAAGTGCTGAAAATATATACTATAAATAGCTATTATAATTAAATTTCAAATATGGTGGTGACTTCAAAAAGAGTTTTATTGAGGATCATAATTCCTCAATTATTTCATGATTTTAAGAGCTTTTTTTTTAAAAGGTTCTTTTTTTTTCCCAATTTTTTTATAACTCAAGTGGAGCTACCCAGCGTTGCTTGAGTATATTTATGAGCTTTCACTTATATAGCCTAAATTCTGTTCCAGCATATTCTTGAGCCACTTGGACTAACAGCTTTGCTATTGCCCTCATGGCTAGTGAGCTGGTTATCCCAATTCTACTTAATCTATAATCTTCTACTTAACTTTAATACTTATTTTTATTTAGTTTCAGTTAGGCAATTTGTTGAATTATTTGATAATTTTTTCCAATTCTCACCCACTCACCTAAATAGATTGAACCTATCAGACTTGGTATTTTCAGGTGAGCAATTTGGTGAATTATTAGACAATATTCGCCAATTCTCACCTACTTGCCCAAATAATTGAACCTATTAGACTCAATAGTTTCAGATCTGATATTATTTTCCAATTTTCACCCATGTGACTAAATAGACTGTACTTATCAGACCAGTGGTTTCTGATGACAGTATGTCAGTCAATCAGTCAGTGAATGTGATCTATTAAGTACTAGTGGAGTTAACCAGCGTTTCTTGGGTTTATTTATTCCCAGAGAATTTGAACTGATTAATTCAGATTTTTATACTATAAAGTGGGGTTACCCAGCAAACTCAGGTTTATTTATGAGCTCACACTGACAGCCTAAAGGTTTGTGCCAGCACTGCACTAGAGCCACTCAGACTAACAGCTCCACTGTTGTCCTCATGGCTGGTGAGCTTGGTTATCCTAAATTTATTTAATAATAACTTAAAGCTTTAACACTGATTTTTGTTTAGTTCCAGGTTACAAATCTAAAGAATTATTAATTAGTATTCACCAAAATTTCACCACACCCTCAAACGGATTGAACTTATTAGACTCAATTAGTTTCAGGCAAGCAATTTGGTGATTTATGAGACAATATTTGCAAATTCTCACCCACTCGCCAAATAGATTGAACCTATCATAATCAAAGGTTTAAGATTTCATTCAGTTAGTCAGTAAATCAGTGTATTTGTTTTATAATTAGATAGATAAATCGCAATATGAACTTATAGCTAGACCACATCATCAGTTGGATTAAAGAGAAACACCTAATTATAGGGGTTATGAAATGGAGGAATTTCCAAGAGAATGGATAATTAAAGAAGTTGAAATTGACCATTTCCTCTCCTCAAAATCTACTCCAAATGAAACCTGAAGTTCAAGCCTATAAAATAGGCCCCAAATTTTTGCATTTTCGCGCAAAAATTCTTACAAAATAAATTATTTAGGCATGCTTACCAACCATGATGTATATTGATTCCATGTATAATAAGCAAATTACTACATATCCCTTAATTCACCTATTTTCACAATAGTAACATAAATAACCTCATCAGACTTAAATTAAATTTGAAGCATTATTTATGACTAATATAAAAAAGAATTGAGTAGATTTCATCTCTCAATTCTGTATTTCTGCATTTTTTGCTCAAATAAAACTATCTCTGGAAATACTTTTCAATTATTAATTTTCTTTGATAAAATAAACTTCAAGGAACACTATCTCTCTGAACCAAGCGATTGAACTTAGTCACTTAATAAAATCCCTCCTTGCTCTCTCCTAGGGTCAAGGAGCACTATTAGGATTAAGTATCCTCTTAACTCTATTCCAAGGTTTGATTCAAATCTACCATAGTAGTATGCAGATATTTAGAGCCTTCTATGGGGTGCTTTCAGAGTTGTGGGCTATTAACTGGTTAGTGTTACTCAACTCTTTTGTCCACTACTGGAAAGAACCAGTCTGTTACAATAGGTGCATACTCATCTCTACTAATCCATGTTGGCAGGTTAGTATTCTCAGCTCCTGCCATTATATCATGGCTCCATGAAATAATTGAGGACACAAATTGTAAGGGTAAAGCTGGATATCAGGAGGCCAAAAAGGTTAAGTTGGCAGGCCTCCATGACCTTAAAAATACCCTGGACTAATGCTGGTTACAGGCAAGATATGCCCAGGTTAGTCCTGGGAATATGCATGATGCTCAGACTGGTGATACAGACAGGGCGATAAAATGCACAAGCTAAGTTCTAAATCCCAACAGTTCATTATGGTTGCTCAAGGAACAGGGTTTTAAAACCCGTTCCATTTATGTTATTACCAAATTGGGATGAGTCCATCTACAATCCATAACTCAAGTTTGTCAATTTTGAGTTATAGTACCCTGGCTGATGGTAGCATGCGCCTATTAGTTTGCTTAGGCTTAGCACCACTTCCGCCAATTGAAGACTCACCCCCCATTGTTTACTTACGTTTCCATGAGACCAAATTTCCTTATTGTTCAACTTCCTAAATAAAATTCCCAGTTAAGTTTTACATTTTTTATGGTCCCTTGAGTGAACCTGTGCGAAGACCTCCTTGAGGAGGCCTTTAACGCCATTGGCAACCTTATATTGACAAAATTAACTACAGTATCTGGTGCACCTCTGGGCCGCACTGGTCCCCTCCAGTTTGAGGCACCCAAGCACCCTGGTACCAATCTCCACTTGGTTATGGAATACCCTTTGGAGTCCAACTAAGTTTTGTGTTTATTTGTTATCTACTAGTATACTCTGCATTGTACAACCTTACCTTTGGTCCCTTTGGCTCTGGCACCCTTCGTGGTGCCCTTTTTCCTATTGTGCTAATGGTTAGCTCCCTGGAAGTGTGGCTGTGCATCCCGCACCACCTCTCTGGGAATGAGAGAGTTACAGACACTCTCTTGACACATTACCCTTAACAAAAGTAAATATTATATTCTCATTGGGATTCAATTTATGATCAAATATGAAGGAGTTGTCAATCTAAAAGAAATCATTTATCACTCCTCAACTATGAAGTTCAAATTGTCTTGGATTAAAAATTACAGCAAAAAAGATTACTTTATCTGGTTGAGTACCATGTTTCCATTTTAACTTTTCAATATTCTACCTCTAGAAGAAACTTGAAAAAGCTACCTGACTCAGTAGATGAATCATATGGAATTCTGTTTTATGCTACTGAAGATGCAAAAATCAAATCAGGAGAACAAAGAGTGGTCTTCACCAACTTAACCCTGCATTTACTCCCAAACTGTTTGCTGCACTTTACTAATGTTGATGGAGTAAGTAGGTTTGAACTAAGAGTTTTACAAGGAGCCCTATATATAGCCTATCAATGGCCCATTGAGATATTACTTGGGAACTCAACCAACAATGACATCCTAATCAGGAAGCATCAAGAAATTGGAAATGTTAAATTACTTCCCATTGATAAAATTGACAAGGTAAATTTTATTGATACTCGCCTTGATTTTGGCCTGCCAGCTGACAATATAATTTGTGCAATTTCTCAAGTTTAGTTATTCTAGAATATAAATAAAGAGGAGCTTGAGAAAGTGCATCAACTATTTGAAGATTATCATAATGTTTCTCTATGTCAGAAGTCAGCTATGTTCACATTAAAGACTAAACATATGGTATCAATGTAAGAGATATAACCCATATCAGATTGAAGCCATATAGTAAGTCAAAGGTAGGGGAGTAATACCAAAGACTGAGCTCAAGAAATCAATGGATGCTGGCTTACTTGTGCCTCTCAGAGTCCATGGTCATCCCAGCTGTTACTCATAAAGAAGAAGAATGGTGGCCACAAAGCAGTGATGGATTACCAGAAGCTAAACAGCCTCACTAAGAAGGACAGCTATCTGATTCAAGGATTGACGATGCCCTGGACTGACTCTCTAGCTTAAATTTCTTCTCTGTGATGATCTCGTCAGCAATTATTAGCAGATAAGCTTTTGTATGAAGAACAAAAAAATGCGCAATGATATGTACAGAAGGACTATTCAAAAATACCCAGCTCCCACAGGGATTATGTAATACTACCGCCTCATTCCAACGGGGGATGGATCACATCATGCATGAATTTGAACTCATCTGTTTGATCTTTTACCTAGATGACATGATGGTGTTTTACTATAATCTTCACCAATCATCTAAACCACATTAAGTCAATGTTTTGATGACTAAGAGAATCAAATCAAACTAAAACCTGAAAAGTGTACCTTTTTTAGCAAGGCTTGTAATTTATAGGACATGTCATATTGCAAGAAGGAATTCAACCCTTTTACAATAAGGTTGAAGCAATCTCCAAGATACCTGAGCCAAAGAGCCCAATGACATATGGGTATTCTTAGGAATGATGGGATATTACTATCGATATATCCCTAAAATTGCTCAACTCACCAAACCTCTTGTCCAAATGCTTGCCAAAATACCCCTTTTGTATGAGGAGTAGAGCAATAAATTGTATTTGAGTCAATGAAGAGTTTGATAAAGAGACGAATGATCTTGTGACAACTAGATTATGGGGAGACATTCATCATGTTCACCTACGTCTCCAACTTAGCCATAGGCGCCATCCTTTCTCAACTGGATAAGAACAGCATTGACCACCAGGTGTCATATTATAGCAAAGCAATTTTCAGAGATGAGCGAAATTATAGCGTCACAGAAAGAGTGATTAGCTGTTCTCTAGTGGTGAAACATTTCCATCCATTCTTGTATGGTACAAACTAAAAAGTTGTACAGACCATGACTCCCTAAAGTGGCTGCAAAACATGAAAGTTTCAACAGGAAGACTATCCAGATGCGTAAGTCTGGGGGAGCACCCTCTCTTCTTGGACAGGGTGTTATTCCAATTACCTACTAAAAAGGATCCAAGAAGGGCAGCTGTCTTCATAGTCTCACAGGGAGACCTCACCCATGTAGTAGACAAGAGCTGGGTAACAGCCCTCCCCTTGAAGATTCTGCCACCCATCCCCTCATTAACTTCAGCTGAATTAGTATGGCAAATTGAGGGAATTTGTGCCGAGATATCTGAATATTGGCATCCCCATTGGGGCAAAGGGCCCACATGAAGTCAATGGCAACAAGCTCTCAACATTAGGGCCAGAGAACCCCAAACCCTCAGTAATAAAGCCTGACAGACGCGTACTTTCAAAAATGAATTATCAAATGTCAAATTGTCAGCAAAACTCAATGACATTGGGCCATTGGGAAATGCATCCCACAGTTCAAAACCCACCATGGACACATCAAAATCTTTGTCTGATATTTCCCGCTTGGATAAATGGATGCCAGAGTGACCAGGTACAGGAGGATTGAAAGCCCCAAACCCATTCCTGACCTCTTGGGACCGCCCCTACATGAGGTAGCCCCTAGGCGATTCCCGCTGCCCATTGGGTGAGATGCCATTGCTCCAGTCACCAAAACTAGAGATTCATATATAGGTGTTTGTAGATGAACTTAAAGTGATTTGGCTTGCCACCTATAATTTCAAAGTTGGTTCTAATAAAATTAGTCCTTCCCCCTCCCATACTTGAAGTTTGCTGGATTAGGACGAATCTTGAGGGCCCCAATCTTGTGCTTTCCCAAGCTATTTCCCAAACTGATTGTCTATTTAAACAGTTGTAACACACTGAGAAAATTAATGATCAATTTTCTTATTTTAAAATTCATTAAAAATCTTCCCGTGCTCAATTTAATTTTAAATTAGGTTCAAATCTTCCTTTGCTGAATCCCAGTGACATTTTAAATGTGGTCCTGCAGGCCTTTTATTGACTGGGTTATCTCAGTCTTGTTATTAGCTTTGGTTCTTGCCATAGTCATTTGGACCCATTGTGTCTAAGATGTTTCAGAATCTTCCCCAAGCTTTCAACACTATACACCCTAGCCCATTGGCCCTAAGGCTATAATAACCTGGTTTCCCGCTGAAATTGGCTCATATATTTGTGGGTTGTAGGAACTTTTTCGTTACTCATAACCAACACAATTAAACTCTATCTGCGCAACAATACCCCTGGCATTCTAGATCGCCTTTTGAGTGCTTCTGCATCCTGACTGGAAAACCAGTCTAAACTTTATCTGCCGTTGCCCTGACAAGATGGGCTATCAAGATTTAGCACTATGATATGAATATTTTCCACTGAGGTGGAACAATACACATGAATGTCCATGGAATGACTTTACTGCTCCTACTATATCTTGAAAATAGCTAAGGTGAATGGTTACACAACCTACTCACAAAGCCAGACTCTTAGGAGGATGAAGAAAAATTAATCTATAAGATGTTCAAACGTTATACTCAAAATACAAAGGTTCTCAATGGATTACTTTATAAGAAAGTTGGAATTGACTGGCTACCTTACTTGCAACCTTCTGAATGGGTACCAGTTATAATAGAGGCCCACAATACCTTAGGCCATGGGGGAGCCAGGAAAACTTTATAAATGAATCAAGGATTGCTACTATTGGGAAGGAATATTGGACTCTGTAGTGGAAGTCTTAGATGCTTGCATCACATGTAAAAAGCAGAAGCTGCGTAAGGCCAAAAACAAGTATCAGACCATGACCCCTCAGCAGCCATTTCATAACATCAGTTTAGATGTCATTGGTCCACTATCTGAATCCACTTGAGGAGATTGATACATCCTATTAGGGATTGATCGTTTAACAAAGTGGGTTGAAGCAATTGCCATACCTGCATAGACGCTTATGCTACTGATAAATTTTTATATCAAGACATAATTACTAGGCATGGCTGCCCACAGGTTTTACTGCGCAATATTGGGAAGAACTTTACATCAAGTGTTTTGAGGATCTTACCTATGAGCATGGGAGCTCAACAATTATTATAAGCACCTTACAGCCTATCAACTAATGGGAATGTAGAAAGAGCAAATGGGACGTTGGTCTCAATACTATGCAAAATGGCCACTATCGATTCATTACACAGGACCAATACCTCCCAAGTACATTGATAGCTTAGCGGATAAATTTTCATCAAATCATTAAAATGTCTCCCTTCAAGGCTTTTACAGAAGAGAACCCAAAATCCAGGATTTATTAGCTTATAATATACAAGTGATGACAACAAAGAGCCTGCAAAAGTGCTAAGAAGATTAGCTCAGAACATAATAGAACTTAAGTTGGAGACAATGATTAATCTAGACAAGATGGTTACAAGAGAAGATTTAGCAGAAAATGCTACTTGCCAACCTTTACCAAACTTTAAGCTTTCAGACTTAGTCCTATATTATCACAAACAAATAGCACCCTGAGAAAAAAGTAGATTTCATCTGAGATGGGCCAGAAACTAATGCAAATGTGGAGATGAATACTCAATTTGTCTTTTGGACACTGGAGTAAAAACAACCATATTCATAGTCAATTCCTGCATTGGTACTCACCTGCCGATATTCTTAAAGGGGGTGATTTTGGATATCCTGATATCAGACATGATGGGAAGAATATTGACCATTCGCTCCCTCTGCTGAATTGACGCCTAACACAAGAGTGGGGTTAAAGGGATTACCTCAATGAGTTGCTTGGAGAAATTCAAAGGTGGTACAGCTCAAATTAACTGTAGGAAAATTCTGAAGGACTAAACTGAGGTTAAGATACCCTGATATGAAATCCTACCTAATCAAAAGAATGGATCATCAGTAGGTCAGGTGACCACTACTAGAAGTGGCACTTAAGGCAGCAAATTAAGATGAACCCAAAAAAGGTAAGAATCAAGAAGCTTTTATATGATCAAACTATGTGATCCCCTGTCTCATCTGACTTGGTTATTCAACTCACTTTTTTTGCCTTATCAAAATTATGATACAAAGGCTATAACATCAGGAATGCACTACCTGACCAAATTCCTTTCTTCCAGATGTCATCCCCCATTAATAATATAATTATACTTTTCCTTTTAATGTTTATATTGTTAGTTGCAACATATAAAAACACCTAATTTATACTATAATAAAGTTAAATTGTTATTTTATATCTCGTTTTAGTACTCAAATTCAATAATCATTTTTGCCATACTTACCATAGGACGGATACTCTAACTGACAGGACATAAGCGTTGACTTAGCACCATTTTAAAAAGATATACTTTTGTGCGACTTAGTCAGCCTCAAGTATTGACTGTCAGGATTCTTGGGCATAGCACCATTGAGCTTAAAAATGGAAGCCCTGCAAACACTATGGAGTGTTTCGTTTAAAATTCAATAGAAACCTGTTTTTGATGTATAAGGTTTTTTGTGTGTTTTTTTTCCAAAGGCATTTTATTTATACAGTACCTAGTTGTTTGTGTGCATATCAACCTATGCATCCAAAACCCAAAGCCCCAGTGCAAATTCAACATTGTGATGCTCACTGCAGGAGCACAATCTGCTACCCTACACCAATTTTCTTACTTTAGATCACAAACCAAACTGCTTCGCTCTTGGCCTCAGCGCAAGTATTCAAACAAGCCTAAGGAGAAGATAACTCTTCCCTTGAATACTTTCATTTTAGTAGTTAAAGATTATGGAGTTAAGTGCTCATATGGTATTTTTTTCCCTTTTACCTGTTAGGAATACAAGCTTTAACCATGTGTACAATGTCTCCTGTCCCAGCTTCAAGTGTGATCTGAGTGGTTACTACATAGTTACTGCCTTATAGACCTTAATGAAACCAAATTACAACTGGAAATGTTTCAAAGATATAAGTATCAGAATATTTTATACAAATTTAATCTAGTACACAACATGACCATCAGTGATATGCTCAAAAGCTTGCCATATAAGAGCATCAGTAGATGTTATTTCTTAAAACATTCACCACTTCCATTTGTTAAGTCCTAGTGGATATTCGCCCATCAACATATTGACATCAGCTGCCTGGCTGCGTTCATGGAAGCACAAAAATGGGGAAAACCCCAATGGGTAGCGGACATAATGCCTACATTACTAAGTTGGTGACTATCTTAAGGAAGAAGTAATGTGTTAAACTGAAGCTGAAGCAGCTGACCATGAGGCCCATTAGATTTACAATGCTACCTGTCAATTATGTGACAATTTAATTGGCCACGCCATCCAACTTTCTGCAAATCATATTAGGCCACAACCACCTAGTAAATGATATAAAACACGGTACTGAAGTTCATTGATGCCACTATGATGGCCTTGGAACCGATATAAATGGAGCCATTTGCTTCAATAAATGATTTGTACCTGGAAATTAAATTTCTGCATCTATAGTGCAAACTCAAGCCCAAAAAGTAAGGTCATTGGTTAGTGAGAGCTGCGACTTATGAGATGAACTCCTGGATGATATCCAAAAAAAGGTTTGATCAAGTTGAAAAGATGATACAGGCGGAATGCCACTGTATTTTAAATATGTTGAAACGGTTCTAAAATGAGATCTAAATGATCTTTGTAAGTACCATCAGGATCAGACAAGTGAATGACCCTCTATGTATTCATTGATAATAGGAAACCAGTCTATTAGATATTGACACTGAGGGCAACAAGGCGCCATTTGTACATAACATTCCTATTTTTCTAACATCTTTTACAGCTACAGGAGTTTCTGACCATCCTGATACTGTGGTGACTCCTCTCCCTGATCCTTCAGTGCATATTACTTGCATGATTCAGTAAAACAAATTCATATTATGGCTGCTACCTCTAATTGCTCTAGCATGACACCTTCTATGTGTGCCACTCCAGTGGCTCAAAGCCATTTTGTTACCACTCTCATCTAAATAAGAAAGTCATACAGGATCAAAACGTCCCTCTGGCCTTGCAGCCATGAAAGGCAATCTTATATGAGCCCTATTAACTTGCCTAAGTTGATAAGTACAGGATTGTGCACAATAATATATCTATTTGAGATAAGTATGGATGGGACCTATAATAAAGCATATATGGCGACATTAATGAACTCCTTGACTCAGAAAGTCAGGAACTAGTTATTCCAAAACTAAAGGATGTCAGCATGACATATCTGTATGCCAAAGACTGTATTTATGTTTTGGAAGAGCGGAAAGGATGACCATCAAGATAATGTAATTTCTTAATTTCTTCTTTAGAAAGGATGAACCCGTGGCATTTTTTGCTGTTTTTATCTAGAGGCGCAGATGCTATCTTAGGCTCATGCTATAAATGACTTTGATTCTCGTAAGTCCCTTTAGCATGCCTACAAAATTTACAAAGATTTGTATCAGGTAATGTTCATTTATTCAGGGAAGGTCAACCAGGGTACAAGCACTTCTGATATAGTGAGAAAACTAATGAAATTCTACAATTAAAGACACCCCAGAGGGTTCAAGGCCCTCTTGTTGTCTCCAGGATCACCAAAATTAGGACGGTAGGGAAGGGAAGTTGTGCTGGCTTATTCTTGGATGCAGCATGTGCTAAGGAAAGGATCAACTTTTAGGAATTATAAAGGGGAACCATGTGTTGATTGTCCTTCTGTTATGGGGGGTCATATGTCCAAACAGCCATGCTTGGAAATGTTCCAATATATGGCTGTGGAAGCGATGAATGACTTCTTGGATTGTTGGCGCTGCTCCTGTGAACGATTCCAGTACCATTGTATGTATCGTCCATAGTGCTATTGCTACTATTAGCGCCCTGAGAGATGGATGGATAGGAGATTCCATGTTTATAGTAAACATGTTCCTTGCTAGGCTGAATGGATGTCCGTTTTCTTGGCGGAAAAGCAGCATGGCCTCTTTCCATACCGCCACTGATGTTGGGCATTGTTCCAAACAGTGGGCTAGGCTTCCATACTGACCACATATTGCACATGAGGTGTGATTGGCGTTTGATCATTCAGCTGTTTGGTATACTCTCCTCATGCACCTCCATACATGTGCTCTTATCCTGGGTTGGAGTAGAGGGTGGTGTGTGTATCTCCATACTCTTTTTTGGGTCTCCAGATTGTAGGGTATGTCCATATGTCCAGGTGATCTATCCTGGATATGGTATTTGGGCTTTTGCTTATTATATTGTCTGTGACTATTTGATCATTGTTCTCCTGTCTGTGAGTTAGCCTTGGGCGTCCTCAGTAACTGGTTTGGTCATTTATGTGAATCCGCCATGTCACTCTTCTCATGGCTAGGAGTATTCTATTGATTTGTGCCGGAGTGCCATGTGGTCCTGCAGCTGTGGGATGGGATGCCAGATACTTGATCAATGTGTTTGGGTGATCTGGGTTTCTTAATTGTAAAGCAAGTGTGAAGTTATATATTGCTGTTCTGGCCTAGTGTGTATCTGGAAGATCTGGGCTAGTCACCTGAGCTATCCAGGATCCCAGTATATGGGTTGCTTGCTCTACATAATTAGTAACCCCCATACCTCCATTCCTTCTAGAGCCAAATAGGGTTTCAAGGTGTACAGGGGTTGTGGTTGGATCATAGCCATCTTTGTTATAGGGCGTGGACTGTTTTGAAGAAAGATGGTGAGAAAGCAATTGCATGGGTCGTGAACCATATGATTGTCAAGATCATAGAGTTGGCTACCGCGACCCTTCCCGTTACACCTGTTTGGTGTCCATGTAAGGATGCAATACAATTTGTTATTTTTCTAGAAGTTGATTTTCCATCATGGAGTTAGCGTAACCTCCTGCTTCCAACCATACTCCCAAGTGACGAACAGGGCCAGCTGTTGGCTTGGTGATGAATGGAAGTTTCAGTGAGGTCATTGCTAATTTTTGCCTCCTATGTCTAGTCAGGAGTCTTGATGTTGTACTAGCTTGTTGGCCCTTTGTAGATGGCATCCACTGGATCTGATATTTCCCCAGGAGTATAATTTCCGCAATCTCAGTGTTAAGTGATGCGTTACTTATGGCTGAATAGTCTTGTATTGTCTTCTCAATTCTGCAAGCATCCTGATTGTTGGATATGCCCACCACAAAATCATCAGCGAAGGCCATCATTTTGACTGGTGGTTGGCCCTTGACGTTGATTCCTTTGAGAAGTGTGTTTGTATTTCGGATTAGGGGTCTAGGTTAAAGTTTAGAATAGAGGGCTTAAGGGGTCTCATTGTTTTAGTTCTCTCTGTGGGATAACTGGGTTGGTTAAGAAGCCTGCTCCCCGCACAGCCATGGTTGCAGACTCTGTAAAAAACATTACCCAGTTTATAAATCTATTTGGAAGCTTAATTTTTGAAGGCAGGCCCTAAGATAGGTCCAGTTCACCCTGTCATATGCCTTTTGTTGGTCTAAAAAGACAAGTGCTCCAGAGGTTTTGGACTGACAGACATTTGCAACTGTGTGGATGTTATCCCATATGGATCTTCTTGGGACAAATCCATATTGAGATGGGGATATCGCATCAGTTGCAATTTCTCCTAGTCATTTAGCCATAACTTTTGTAAAATTTTTTGTATCTGTATTGGTTAGGGAAATTGGGCGCCAGTTGGATAGGTCTAATCTTTCTCCTTTATTGAATAATGTGTCCATGTATGCTTCTTTGCCTCCAGGTAGGAGGCATGTTTCCATAATACACTTGTTCATTGAAGCTAGAAGAATGTTAGATATGTTAGTAAAATATTTTATATAAGATTTATAGGGAATCCCAATAGGTCCAGGGCATTTCCCTCTTGGTGCACCGCGTACTACTTCCCATAATTCCTTATGTAATATTAGGTTAATTAAATTGTTATTTTGAACCGCGGTATCAATATGTACGCTTCTAAGGAATTTTTAACTTTCTGGTTTAACCGGCTCAATTTATACAATTTTATATAAAACCTGTGCACTTCAGTCACAACTTCGTTGGGTGTTTCTGCTATGGATTTGTCCAGTCAACGGACCTGTGTACAAGCTATCATATTTTTGGCGTGGAATTGAGAGAAAAAGTAGCTCAAGCAAGTTTCTCCATCTCTTATGTTTCTGCCTTTATATTGGACTCTAACTTGGTGTTGGTGTTTGCGGATCAGGGTGTTTAGCTGAGCAGAAACCTCCGCCCATTTGCGACCCCATCCAATGCTGTATCCCATTCTTGGTACATTGTTTTCTAGATGGTCAATTTCAGCCAATGTGTGTTTGATATTGCTGAACTCGCCCTGTGTCTTCTAGATGATGTATGTTTAATTTGTTTAAATTTTAAATTTATTGCGGGGAAGGCCAACCATGGGATGGACACTTCCAAATATGACTCAGGAAAGACAAACTTAGTACCAGGGGAGGCACCCCAGAGAAGTGATGCTATCTCTTGTTGCCAGCGAGAACGCCACTTATGGGGAGGGGGAGGGGACGTGTGAAGGGGCCGTAGCCACTATTGAGCACGTGTGGAGGAAGGGGTCTGATTTGATGAACCAGACTGGGAACCAGGAGGAGACCAGCTGTCAGTGATGAGGTGGGAGGTATCCAAACATCCACGCTTGAAAGTGGTCCACCAAATGAGACCGGAATCTGTGGACAGCTTCTGGGAGGGTGGTGGTGGAGCCTTCGATGGCATCTAAGACAATCTTGTGGATGGTCCACATGGCGATTGCAACCACCAGAGCATGGAGGGAGGGTGGAAGGGAGGTGGCCATTGATAGAGCAAACATATCTCTTGACAGACTGAAGGGATGCGTATGATCCTGGCCCAGCAGGCGTTGAACTTCGCGCCATATCACTTTAGAGGTGGGGCACTTCTCCAGGTGGTGGAACAGCGTTCCATACTCGGCCACACACGACACAGGATGAGTGTAAAGCGTTAGAGCGCTCAGCTGTACGATACACCCACCTCAGGCAGCGCCACACATGGGAGCGGACTTGAGGCTGCAACAGAGAATGGTGTGCGTATTTCCAGATAGTTTTTTGGGTCTCAGTGGAATAAGGGATGTCCATCATGTCCAGGTAGTCTACCCTGGATAGGACATGGGGCCAAATAGGGAACACCACCATCATGGATGGGTAGCCCCTGTACCTCTTGTGTGAACTGAGGAGAGGGGCGGCCTCTTTGGGTTGTATGTCCGCTAATACAAATTCTCCACTCTGCGCTTCGCATGGAGAGTATGATTCATTTGTAGTGGGTTTTAGTCCCATGAGGCCCTGTGGCCGATGTGTGTGATGCGAGGTACTTCATCAGGGAGTGGGGGTTTGATGGATTGTTGAGGCCCAAGGCTCAGGAGAAGTTGGAGTGGGCCGCGCGGTACCAGTGTTGGGATGGGAGTGTAGGAGTGGTGACGGCCGCGATCCAGGTGCCCAGGATCTTGGCAGCATGGGCTTTGAAGTCAAGCAGGCCCATGCCACCTTGATGATGAGGCCAAACATGACCTCTAGCCATAAAAGTGGAGGGCGGCCTGACCAAAGCCATCCTTGCAGCAAGGCATACAGGGATTTGAAGAAGCTTGGGGAGAAGGGGATGGCGTGGGCTCCGAACCAGACTTTGGATAGGATCATAGAGTTGGCAAGAACAACCCTGCCAGTGAGGGTAGTAGGGTGGGCTCTGAGAGAGGCGATTTGCTTCGTCACGTTGTCCAGTATACGGCACTCCATTACTGCTGACGCATATCCGCCTGCCTCCATCCACACGCCCAGATGGCGCACCGGTCCTATGGTAGGACGTGGCATGAAGGGGAGCACCAGTGGAGCGGTGTGTGTTGAGTTAGTAAGGCGTGGACGTGGGCGAGCAGATGGGCCGGGTTGGGAACTAATTGCTGGGGCCCAGCAGTTCTGAAACTGACCAAGGAGGATGATTTCGGTTTTGGAGGCGTTCAGTGTCACGTTTCTTACCCAGGAATATTCCTGGATGAGGGCTTCAAGCGCGCGTGCATCTTTATTATTAGACACCCCCACCACACAGTCATCTGCGAACGCCATCATCTTGACTGGGGTTTGGCCTGGCACATGGACCCCAGTGAGTTGGGCATTCACATTTCGCAGTAGTGGGTCTAGGCTGAAGTTGTATAAGGGTGGGATGAGGGGGTCCCCTTGTCATAAGCCCCTTTGAGGGCGGACTACTTCCGTTAGGAAGCCTGGGCCATGCACTGCCATTGTTGCAGATTCCGTGAGCAGCATCACCCAGTTGATGAAGTGGGGGGGGTAGGCGGAATTGATGGAGGCAGGCCCTTAAATATTCCCAGTTTACTCTATCATAGGCCTTTTGTTGGTCCAAGAATACCAGTGCTCCTGAGGCTGTGGACTGACATGCATTAGCCACGTAGTGCACGTTATCCCAAATCGACCTTCTGGGGATGAAACCAAATTGTTCTGGGGAGATGGTGGCAGATGCTACAGTCCCTAAACGGTTAGCCATGATTTTTGTTAAAAATTTGGTGTCTGTGTTTGTTAGAGAAATGGGGCGCCCTTTGGCTAAGCTAAGCTTATCCCCATTTCTTTTAGAGTGTGACAGTAAAGGCCTCATGTCCTCCTGGTAGGAGGCGTTTTTCCAACAGGCTTTGGTTAAGTGAGGCGAGCAGCAATGGGGATATATATTTGAAATATTTTTTGTAGAATTCATATGGAATGCCATCTGGGCCTGGGCATTTTTGGTTTGGCGCACCACGAATGGCTGTCCATAATTCGTTTGGAGTAATTAAATTCATTATTTCTGGGTATCAGAAAATGGTGCGGATATGAGCTCAGTTGAGGAATTCTGCCACTTCTGCTGGCTGAATTGGTTCAGCTCGGTATAACTTGGAGTAATATTTTTGCATTTTGATTGCCACTTCAGCTGGTGTGTCTGCAATGGAATTATCCAATCTTCACACCTGTGTGCAGGCCACACTCTGGCGTGGTGCAAATTTTTTTTAAAGAAATATGCGGTGCACTTGTCACCTTTAGTAATGCGTGTGGCCCTGTATTGGACACAAAACTGATGTTTGTGTTGCCTTTTGAGTGCATTGAGGTGGGCGGCTGCATCCGCCCACTTCCGGCCCCATGTAGGGCTGTATCCTGTAGCTGGAATGATGGACTCCAAGTGGGCCAATTCTGCCAGAGCGCGCGAGATAACCACCGATGTGGCTCGTGAGCGTCTGGAGGAGAGAGATGGTGATAGTGGCGGATGGTGTCCTCTTTGAAAGGTGCCCATGTGGAAATGGGGTCCGTGCAAAACGGTACAACAAATGATTTTGCCAAAGGTGCCTCTTCCACCCCACGTGGAAAATCCTGGTGACATGAGCTCAGGGGGCGGATTTTGCACCAATGTGGGGCCTTAGCAACTGTGACTGGTAGGTGGTAGGTTATTGAGACCAGTAAGTGGTCGGAGAATTCCATTTTCATTGTTTTGAAGTGGGAGATATGGGGTTGGAATTTCGCTGGCATTAGAATAAGGTCGATGCGGGTCATGGACCTTAATTGGCCATTGTGGATGTGGGGATGTATCATGTTTTTGAGCAGTGGGGCATGTCATGGCAGCGCATCCATTAACCCAAGGGTGGCCTTTAGAATGCGTAGTTCTACGTGACCCTGTGGGGCGTGGGGTGAGGGAGGCCACCAGTCCGTTGGTGAGGTTAGCCAACGGTTCATGTCACCGACTAGGAAAGAATCAGGGGGTAGTGGGAGAAATTTGACCGATGAGAAATTTCCTGATGCTTGTGTGCACCGTTTGGGGCATAGATGTTGATGATTGTGTGCACTACATCGGCCTATGAGAAAGTGACAACAAGCACTCGCCATTTAGGAATTTTTCTGAGGATAAAAATGAAAAAACCATTCTTCCAAATTAGCACCCCACAGTGCTTTGACCAAAAGGATAGGGATGGGATTAGCATTGTTTTCCAAGCTTCCTCGGAACCTCATGGACAGTGGGACTCCTGGATGGCCAGGATAAATGGGTAAATTGTGTTGTAAAAAACTCAAATTTTTTAGCCTGGGATGGGGAGGCCTTGAGTCTGGCGATATTCAACGTCCCTAGAGTGAAGGTTTCCCCCATTGCACCTTAGGTGCGAGGGGCCCCCCTGGGCCCACCAGCCTCTTCAAGGTCCCCACAGGCTTTCACAGCAGCATGGGTGTTAGCAGCAACGCTATCAGAGTTTTTGTTGATTTTTGCGGAAAGAGTCGCGTTGGCTTTGGCCTTCACTTTTTGTTTTCCTGACATCTGACAAATTTTTTGCGGTGCGGATGAGTTTGGTGCACCATTGAGCGGGTCAAAATTTTTTTTTTCAGTTGGGATAGGTCCCAAGTCAGTTTTGACTGGAGCTTGGGTGCAACGATTGGGTGAGATTTAATCTCCCATCGGACTCTCAGATTGAGTGGCCCACTCAGCATGGGCTTCCCAATCTGATTGGATGATGGATTCCTGAGTTGCTTCTGCCACGAAGGTCTCCATGTCCTCCTGGCGTTGTGAGTGTGGGATAGCGGTGGTGGCCTTGGCTGCTTCCTTGGCCGCAACCCTATGGGCCTGCTTGGCCTTCTTCCGCTCCTGCAGGGAGATAGGCTTTACCAATAGGTAGCATCCTTGTGCTCCCCACGGGAAAGCCTCCTTGGTGCTTGCAGTTGGTTTGTAGTGCGCCTCTCCGCTGGCCATGGCCACCAAGGGGTGCTCTTGGAATGTACACCCTCCTTGATGGGGCATGTGTGTGCCTTATGGCTGAATGCATCACAGTGGGTGCAAATGGGGGGCACGCTGTCCACGGTCACCCAGAATGGGTGGGTGGTATGCCCTGCAATATCAATAAAAGTGGAGTGCGGGATCTGGGTTAGGTCCTTTGCAATCTCCTCAGTTGGGGTCAGAACTGTGATGGCTTTGCTGGTGCACAGGTGTGGCATCAGCATGAAGCATTGCATTTTGAAATATTGTATTTAACTGTATACGATGAGACCATCTTTCAGGTGTTGTTCCAAAATGTCACGTTTTACTGTAGTAGGCAAAAAGTCAAACGTGAGGAAAATTTGGTTTGATTTTGTCCATCTGGTGCATTTGGTTTCAATGACCCATTGCCCTTCGGGGAGGTCAACCACTATGCGCACTGCTGCAGCCTCATCTGCTACTTTTTTGCTTTTGAAACCTAGGTCCAGCCAACTGCGCGACATGGAGTGAGGTGCAATGTACACTGCGGTTGGGAAAACTTTGTGTACATATTCACAAAATTTTTCCCATAAGGCCATTTTTTAGATGTACAGATACACATGGACTCTGAAATCCACCAATGAAAGTGGCTGGGAGTGTGGCGTGTTGATGTACTGGTTGCATCGTGCTTGCCACTTGAGTATCTCTGGGGAAATTGTGATTGCCAGTTTTTTAAGATTTTTGTCTATTCCGCCAGATTCTCTGGGGCGTTTTTGATTGTTGGAGGCCGCGGGCCTTCCACCTGCTCCTCTTACCTTGCTTGCCCAACTGCTCCCTGACATGGGCGCAGACTAATCTCCTCTGTGAGATTATCAAACTAGATTCAGTCTTGAATTGAATAGGTTGCAATAGTGATTGCAACGAGAAAGAAAAGTTCTTATATGTTTAATTTGTTAGTTTTTAATTTTTTGAAGTTTTCCCAGGTGGTTAGTGGGTCCAAGCAAAAAGGTGTATAAAACCTGGATTGAGGATATTTCCTCCATCCAGGTTTGAAATTCTGAATTGGCTAAACTTTCTGGGCGTATTCTGCACCATCTGGGTGCTTGGGTACTTGGTTCCGCCAGTTTGTAAGACACCAAAACAAGCTGATGGTCGGAGAATTCAATTTTTGCAGTTTTAAGTTTTTTAATTTGGTGATAGAAAATTATCGGTGCAATTATTAGATCTATCCTTGACATAGAGACAAGTGTACTATTGTGTACATGTGGGTGTGTCATGTTTTATGGCAGGGATTGCCTTTTTGGCAGTGGATCATATAGTCCCAAGGTGGCCTTTAGTACTCAGAGTTCCACTTGCCCTTCTGGTATCTCTATTGTGTATGGCCATTGGTCCATCTCTGGGTTAATCCAGCAGTTCATGTCTCCCATTATGAAAGTACTTGCTGGTAGATTTAGTTGTGTTAGAGATGTTAGAAATTCTCTTCAGTCATGTGCACAGTTCAGTGTGTACACACTGGCTATTGTGTGCACTTAGGTGTGCTATGAGAAGGTTATGGTGAGTACATGGCCATCCAGGAACAAATTTTTATTAATAAATTTAAAGTTTTGGTTTGCATGTACTATCACCCCACAGTGGAGTGACCAAAACAATATTGTTGGGAGGAGCATTTTTCCCATGCCTCCTCCTCTCTCTGTGGACAGTGGGTTTCCTGCACTGCCAGGATATCCACAGGTGGGTTTTGTAGGAGACTCAACTTCTGGCCTGGGATGTTAAGGCCTTGAGTCCCGCTATGTTCAGCATCCCTATCTCTACTGAGACGCCCAATGCACCTCAGGAGCGGTTAGCAGGGCCTCCCTGGCCCTACTCCCTCGCTCACATTGCTCTCCACTGCACCTCTGCTGTGGAGAGCATAACCATGAGTAGGAGTTGGGGTGTATTCTGCCCCTTTCATCACCACAGTTTTTGCTCCTCTCTTGGCTTTGCTTGGTTTCAATATGTTATTGTGGTGCACTTGTGGGTTTTTATTGGCCACATTATTTTCTTGCGCATTCCATTGTTGATTTTCCTTCCTGATTGGGTTAAATTCCGCAATTTCTGGGGGTGCACTGAACCCCAATTTTGCTGCATTCATTTCCAAATCAGGTTCCACTGAATTCAAACTGGTCAGATTGGGTGTATGGTTTTCCATGGATCTGATTGGTTCATGGACTCAAATTTCTCCATGTCTTTCTGGATCTGCTCCAGCGATATGGTTGATTCTGCCAAGGCCTTTGCCTTGGCTGCGGCCAGCTTGCAAGCTTGTTTGGCCATTTTTCATTTTTTGGGGAAATAGGGTCAATTATTTTATATTGCCCGTGTTCTCCCCAGTTGAAGGCTTGTGTAGTATCTGTGATTTTGGCATACTCTGAGTCATCTTCGCCCATTTCCTCCTCACAGAATTCCATTTCTCTCAGGCCTTCTTTTATGGGGCAAGCATGAATCTTGTGCCCAAAGGCCTGGCAGTGGTTGCAAATGGGGGGGGTGCACTTTCCACTGTTGCGTGGAACAGCTGGGATTTTTCCCATCAATTGTGAAGGATGCAATGTGGGGGATTTTTGTAATATCCTCTACTACATCCTGGTTTGGTGAAATTATTGCAATTGCCTTCCCCGTGCTAAGGGTTAGCATCAGCTGGAATCATTGCATTTTGAATTGTTTAATTTCTCCATAGGCTTCCAAGCCTTCTTGGAGATGTCTTTTGACTACTGTGCGCGCCAGTGTGGTTGGAAGATAGTCAAAAATTATGAAAATGTCTTTGGATTCAGTCCAATGGGTGCATTTGGTGGGACCAATTGCTGTCCATTGGGAAGGTTGAGTACCACTCTGACCTTTGCTGCTTTGTTTGCTTCTTCTGCAGTTTCAAACCCAAGATCTACCCAACCTCTGCGGATAGTATGGGTTGTTAAGTACACCACATGCAGGAAAATTTTTTGTTGGGCTTCGCTGAACTTTTCCCACATTGTCAGTGTTTCTATGCCCAGGAAAACTTGTATCCCATGTGTTCCACCAATGACAGTGGTTGCAATTGGGATACTTCCAAGTAGCTGCAGTATTTTACCAAAAAATTGATGAAACCTGCGGGAGGCGCCACCTTGGTTTTTTTTATTTTTGCTGAGATTTTCATTTGTACCTGTGCGCTTGGTACCTTTGGGCGGTGCAGGTCTGGGTCCGCTGCCCTTTACCGCGTTCACCCAGCTCTTTACCTTATTATTTCATACTTATCTCGCCTGGTGTTGATTATCAAATTACGCTGTTTGAATCAAATTGTATTACTAAAAGTGATAGTAATCAGAAAGAAAAGCTTTTTATAAGGTAATGTTGCCAGTTCTAATTATAAAACATAACGCACTCAGATGATAAATTACCTCCACCAATGTGCCACCACTTTTGTGGCACCAAATAAAGTCATTGAGAGAAACAAAAAAATTATGCAATAGGGCTGTTGCAATTTGGTCTGACCAAACATTCCATTATTTTAAGTTAAACCTGTAAATTAGATGAATGTTTTTTTCCTTGGGCCTTGACGCTGAGAATATTCTGTTAAATTAAGGTACAGATATTGCCTAAATCCATTATCAATTTGTCAGATTAAGCTATGGCAGATTAACATGCCTATGAACTCACATTCTTATATGCAGTTGAATAGCTACTGAGGTTTGAATCCCTACCTCTCCACTGGAAATATTCTACAATTTACTTGCTATCAATTTATGAGGATTTAAGGCGTCATAAATTATCCACTTTTAATCTAATTTTATTTTTTTCCTTGCCCCACCAGTATAAAACAATCATTAATGGTTTTATCCCCAAAAGTTAAGCCAATGATGTCTGCCATTTTCTAGATTAACTATGCACTGCTTGGTAATATACTGTTTACGTTTATTATGATAAGACAAAAATTATGAGGATTTTTCTTTCACACAGCTAGTTTAAGCTACTAAAAACTCTATGTCAAACTTTATTATTTATTGTAGGGCTATTGTCTTCAAAATTCTCTTTATCTCTTAGAAATTTCTGACCTTTGCAGATGTGCTTTGACGCCTAAGCGCTGATCACAAATTTTGGTGCTCACTACAGGGGCCACTTTGGTACCCTGTCCTTTATTAAAATATCCTTAACATGCAATATTCTAGTGATGTTGTCAAGGCGACCTGCATTATATTCTTTATGAAGAATCCAATTATGGGGAGGGCCCATCAAGTTCAAGCATTACAGCCCAATTGACTAAAGCATTATTTACAAATGAACCAGCAGAAGAAGCATTTCCTCTATTACTGAAATCTATTAGGAGCTGTAAACTTTACTTTGCCTGGTCCAATCTCAGGGCTAAGAAATCAAAGATTTCAATTCTTGATTGGCTTGGTTAGTTCAGAAGCAGGATAAGGCTGAACAAAAATTGGCGGCGGAATGGCAACACTTTAAACTGTAGTAAAGCAACTCCGCCAAGATCTTAAGCGTGCATAATAAACGTAGACAAGCGCATTGTTAAGCTGATAAATTAGCTTTTTAATTCTAATGATTCTATGGATGAAGTTGGGGCCAAGGGGCCCAACGTATTATTGACTGTACCTTTATCAGCTTCTACTGACAGCCCTGCCACAGCGACTGCCACTTCCATTAATACTAAATAGCATTTTAATATGGCACCTTCTCCCTCAGGTAACCCTGTCAACTTGCCCAAATTTGATAGGCAGAGAAATATTCATACCTTTTTATGGATATTAAAATTTACAATGGGAAACACCAATGACTATCCTAAACTGGCCACACTGATGAATTTACCGAATCTTTATAGCCAAGAATTAGTACTGCCAAAAATTACTGAAGCTGGTATGTCCTATCTCAACACTAAGAAGATTACTATAGATAAGTTTGGTGGAGAAGAACTTATGATAGGCAAAAACACTGCTTTTCTGGCTATTAGCTTTTTAGTACTAGTGGTGCCCAACCCAAAAGGGGGAGTCGCCATGCAACTTTATTCACAAATGGGTCAAATAAAGGGATTATCATAAATTAAAAAATTCCTATTATAGCCCCTAGGTTATCAGCTTAGAAAGCCATATCAGATGGCGAGGAGGCTTTTAGGAAACTTTTGTCCAGCGCCCGCTTTAGCTAGTGGACTATGGTGGACAGCATCAGGGTGGGAGCATCAGCAACATGGGGCATAATAGGGTATAGTTGTGGGTTTTCTTTGTTCATGAGGCCAGCAGTTATCATCGCCTCATCATATTGAGCAAGTTGATGCTCAGCAAAAATGATGAGAGCTGGCACACAAGTAAATGACTTGATGCGCCAGTGGGTTTCAGGATAATTGGGGTCAAAAAGATAAGTTTTTGCTGCAATGATGCAAGTGCAGCTCGCACCAAAAAAGCTCCTCAATTTCATACTTTGCATCTTCCTCAAAATCATGAGGAAAATTGGAGTATGGGAATACCCTCCACAAGGGACTCCATTGCTCCACGGAGTTGCTGGTGGAGGAGGGTGTTGGCTAGGGCAGCTGCAGCCTAAACTGCCATTTCATTAATATTTTTATAAATGGGAAGCCCATTTTTTGGATGAAAACAGCAGGAACATGACATGGGAGGGTCAACAAAAAACCCCTCCAAAGCAAAATCAGGTTTCACATGGCACAGCCATTTATCCTCATCAGTCTATTCAAAAGCCTTGAATGGATTGGATTCGGTCAGCACTGGGCTAGTCACAGGGATTGGGGCTGTGGCTGGAGCTGATTATTCACATGCTGTAAACCATGGCAGCTCAGCGAAAACTGGTTCACTATCGACTCAGGATTATGTAAACTAGTTAAATTTTCAAAATTTTTAAATTTTCTTAAATTTTGATTAGCTGCTGCTTTGAAAGAAGCGCCAGAATTCCATGACGTTAGGGGCGAGAAGGATCAATTCCCATTTAAAAAATTGGGGCAAGGCAGCCACTGGGGTGGCACCCAAGCCCTGAGCAGCAGATGTGGTGGAAGTGGCAACTGTGGGGCACTTGCGCTTCAATTGGTCAAGCTCAAAGCACAAGGGGCAAATGGCACAGCCATTTTCAATGCATGCCTAGAATGGGTGATCAGGGGCAGATCTGATCACAGTGTGGGGGGAATTGTGAGGTGAGAGTTGTGATGAAATGGATGGATCATTGCAAAGGTGCGAGGCCCTGCCAACTGATCTGCCCCATTGGGAACCAAAAACTGAGACATGGGGTCTGCGACGCAAATGGCCAAACCCTCCATGAGCTCATGGTGGAGGCATTTGGGGGAAAGAAAAGAGGGCAACCTGGCGAACTGGACCACCAAAGTGGCCTCATCCAGGAGCCAGGTGCGAATGATGGGCAAATGAGTTTTTAATAACTAATTATAGCTTAGCTGCTGCCTCTGCATCAGCTTCAGAGTGGAAGCTGAGGTCAAAGTACCCCTTAAAGGGGTGGAAGTCAATATAGCTGGAAGGTTTGAAAACCGCCATGGCCATCTTGATGATGGCTGCGAATGTGTATGGGAAGAGATTCCCATATTTGACCCAGAGGACAAAATACAAATTGCTCCGTGGGAGCACCAAAGGGCTCTGGAGCACCGCCTGAGAGCTGGCGAGGTGGTGGGCCAAGTCCTGAGGGGGGACATAACGCCCAGTAGCATTGGGAGGGCTAGCAGAGCCAGCCTGGGCGCGCTTCAGCGGTGGCCAAAAGATGCCAGATGGTGGTGCACCACCACCCCAAGCTGGGGCAGCAGGCGTAAATTGCATTGACATTGGTAAGTTTTGGCTCAATCAAACGGTTGTTTTTTGTATTTTTAAAAAAAAATCCGAATTTAGATTTAATTTGGGTATCAAAGCAAAAAAAGATTCTGGCTATTAGCTTTAAGCTAGGCAAAGACGCTTTGACTTTCTCTGATAGCTTCTACTATGAGGCTCAGGTACTGTATGAGGCTTGGTTCTGAGCCATTATGACGCTCAGGTCGCTTTCTGACACGCCTGAGAGCCTCAAAAAGAATTATATTGGGCTATGTTACCCATTCTAAATTACAATACAACTATCACTGAAATGATAATTTACCTCCAGTGCTGCACCCTTACTTTTGGCGCTTCTAATACTAAGCTCTCTAAGAAAGGGTTGAATATTCATTTACTGACTGCTATCACTGATAAAGATTTAGGAAAAGCTTTGGCAGAGTAGAGCCAGTATATTCTACATCCTTCAAAAATTCAATAATCCCTTTAACTACCTAACTATAATGGAGCGCCTCATTGGGGAAGTCCTTTATGAATATACTCACTGAAATTGTTATGGCTCCACGGCCCCAGATACAATGACCTATTTAATTAGATAAGTCAAGAGGATACCCTTGACATTCATAACTCACTGGCCCAGATAATCACACTTGAGGGTCTTTACGTAGATATTAGCATGTACAACCAACTGGTTCAGGCAATCATAAACAGCGGAGTCCCCATCATAGTCATTTCTTCAAACTGCAAAAATTGGAGATCAACCCTGAATAGACCACCACAAAGAATATGGCACCAAGGACCTTTATGCTACAACTTCTTAGGGGCATATAGCTCCTTGCCGCTGGGGTTTAGTACTGAAAAATTATTTGCTTACCCCATCATTTTACCTCATGAGAATTATGAGTTCTTATTGGTGCCTACTTTATGAGGAGATATGGGCTGAAAGCCAATTTCAAAGAGAAAATCTTAAGGTAGGAGGACAACATGCCCCTCTGTATAATGATTCAAAATCCTCCGACAATGACCTAGGCTAGTGCTAAGTTATTGAGTGCTCAATAATTCTGCTGAGATTGAGCTGTTGATGGCGGATAAAGATATGTCAGATTTTTCAACAATCATCAATCAGGGACTAGTTGACAATGTGCATACTTTGCCCAAGCAGCTTCCAGTATTGACAGAGAATGAATCTGTAACTCATACCAGTCCCACCTTGCAACCTTCCTTATTTGTAAAGGTTGAGTCTAAGGAGGAAAAATTTCTCATTGCTTATTATATAGGTGGTGTAACGTACCGGCTCCTTCCAATGAGCCACAAATGAGTTGGGCAACAGAATCCATGTTAAGAACCATAGGGCTGACAGGGCTCCTGATACTACTCTCCTTGTGCGCGCGCTACAAGACTGGACAAGCACCCCCTGGAAGACAGTTGCAAGTATACTTAACCACAGCAACATGCCTTGACTCCAAGACAAGGTATAAAGGGAGGCAATAGCTCTCCCAAGCTCACTCTCCAAGTCCAATTCTTGTTGATTTAAAACAAACATGGCTGCAGTTAGGCAATATTTTTAAAATAAACTCAAAGTATAAATATATGAATTTTAAGTTCTTTTTTATTTAATATTGGCCAGGTTGATAGAAAACAGAACTGAGAAGCCTCCAGCTCCCAGTTCCTTCCCTATATACACATGCTACAAGCTAATATAAAATATAACACAAGCTTATTTGCTAATCTGACTGATGCTTGGTGTAAACCTTACAGCAGGATCGCGGAATCCTCACTCAATGGTTCTGTGCCAGTTCTGATCCTCAACAGTTCCGCACCAGTTCCATTTCAAATTACAAATGAACCGCGAAACTTCCAAGCACCCATTCCATTCCATTCTTGATTCAAATCCAAATTGAATCTCGAAACTCCCCATTTTACTTGATTCTCGTTTTTCCTCGACTTGGACGCCCATCTTGCTCCTTGGCCTCCTTCAAGCTCCTGCCCCTTAGGCGTCCCTGCCAGGACTAACTCCCCCTCCTCCTCCATACATCCAGACGCAGCCTGCCCTGTCTTACCAAAGATCAGGGCAATGTGATGCTGAGGATAGACCTCAACCGTCACAGGTGGCTAAAACACCTTAAATTACTTCAACGGATCAAAAATTCCAATAGGATCACACTTTGTGCTGACCAAAATCTTAGTATTAAAATAGGGCATTGGGACTCATCAGAATGGATATTACCTTGCAACTTCCTGAAGGGTTGTATGGTAAGATTATCCTGCCTATCTGCTGATCCAAAAAGGATCCCGTCATTGCCTCTGGTGCAGTTTATCCCCATTAGGGGAAATCAAGGTGTGAATGGAAAACACATGCTCTTACTCAGTGCACATTCAGAAGAATCAGATAATTTCTTATGTTTATGTTCTTTCTGACATAGCGGCCTTATCTTTCTAGCCACCACCTAACCCCCGCTCAATCCTTTACTATAATGTTGGTCAAGTGGGGGAAATGTTACAATTGGTCTGACCAACCGTTCCATTATGTTTTTTAGTAAACCTGTATTTAGGATGAAGGCTTCAATTCATTGGGACTTAATGCTGAGTTTAATATGTTGAATTAAATTATGATGGATTGCCTCAATGCTGCTATCAATTCATTGAATTAAGTTATGACAGATTAATATGCCTACGCGCCCAGTGTTATTATGTGTAGCTAAATAGCTACCAAGTTCAGTTCCCTACCTCCACACTGGAGATATTCTCTAATTCACTTGCTATCAAATTACAAGGCTTTACAGTGTCATGAATCAAATCCCTTTTATTTTATTTTCTATCTTGCCCCGCCATCATAAAACAATCGTCAAGGGTTATCTCTAAAAAATCCAACCCAATGATGTCTACCAATTTCTAGAATAACTCTTAACTGCTTAGTAATTCACTGTGTAAGTTTATTATGATGGTGATGGAAAATTATGGGGATCCTTTATTTCACCCAGCTTGTTTAAGCTATTAGATAAGAAACCTTTGGTGATAAAATATTTATTAATTTATAGGCCTATTATCATCATACAGTTCCCTTTATTATCTTATAAAAAATTCCTGACATGTTCAGTTGTACATCAACGCCTAAGCGCTGATTGTAACAAGGGCCATCTGTAAAGAAAGATTCAAACTGGCCTTATGGTACTCTTCCTTATAGACCTGATGTGAATCAGGTCACCTGTAACATATGCAAAAAGCCAGGGCATTATGCTAAACGTTATACTACTCTGTTTAAAACCTAAAATTCATGATGTGAACCTGTCAACTGACAACAACAGGAAAAGATGGGGTTGAGTTGAACAGGGATTTTTACTACTATCACCCCAAAAAAATCCCAGTTAACTAGAAAACCAAGAAAACCTGCTAAGGAATTTTATGATAACTCACCGCCTCTGGCGTTCCATCAAGTTATAGCCAATAATAAGGTAGCCTTTACTACCTTCTTTTAGAAAAAATACTAGGATGAATTGGCATAGGATATAGTATAAAAGCCTTATGTTCAGCAGTTGGAACAACAAAGCCTCTGGTCACCTCCTGCAATATCAATGTTGAACAGGTTACAATTGGTTATAATATCAGGGCATAGAAGAATTTTAGACTTCATTATGAGAAGTCTTTTAAACATACTTAGGTCAAACTGACACCTTGGATAAAGCACAATAAATTATAATGAATCTTATTTTTCTGAGTGCACCTACATAATATACAAGTAAATAATCTTAAAGTAAGGGCTATCATAGATATTGGGAACCAATCAATATTGCAACTACTAAACTAGTGAAGAAGTTTGGCCTTACGCTGGACATAGATCATTAATAAATATATGGTACAATGAGGCCTTAGACAATAACAAATTTAAGAGTTTATAGTGCACTGCAGCTGAAATTTAGCTCACCAGTAATATCTGCTCCTAGTATTGTTTTATCTAATAAATTTATGTTTTTACTAATTGAAACTTTTTATCTGAGGACTTATGAGGTTGAAACTTTGATGAAACACTTTAAAAATACTAGGAGTTAAACTTCCACTATTTTTGAAACTGAAAGAACAAGAACTAGTTTCTTGAAATTTGGGGTTTGTTAACCTCACGTTCAAGGATGGCATAGTGCTAATTGGTTATCAGCGGACTTTTGGCTATATATTAGAATAACTCATACAAGATTATAAAAAAAAGCATTCTGCTAAGGGCTAGTTATGCATTGCCATACCAGCGGGTCATCAAATCATAGTGGTCACAAAATTATATTAAAATTTACCAAAGTTTAAATGAAAATACTTTCACCATTCTACAATTAAACTTGGAGCTTATACGTTAAAAAAGATTAACTAAATTTGGGACCACAACCAAACGCTCAATATTTAATTAATATAAACAAGAATATTGGAATTAAATTATCTAGCATTAGGAACACGGGGTGAAAAATTTTATATGCATTATAGACTTATGTGATGGACAAATGACTGATTTTCAATATAAGCATTAAATCTAGTGCTCATTATATTGTTGACCTACCTGAATTACCTGACAAATACCCCTGTCCCAGCTAACTAAGTCAACCTCAATTTAATATACATGAATTAGGAAATTGATTATTGATATAAGATTGTCAGTGACAATAAGATCAAGACTATTTGAGACTTGTTTGCAAATAAGGGCTGCCAGCTTGTATTCTGACCAAATCTAGACAAAACTTAGAAATTAGCAAGTTTAATAGTATAATAACCAAATCCTTAACTAAATAAAAGTTGTCATTTAGTTACTGTTCAGATTTTATTAAGTTCCTCTTTGGTTTTAGTTTAAGGAAATTGACAGGAGTTCAATAGGCATGATACATCATTTAAAACAAAGGATTTAGTAAAAGGGATCTACACCAATTAGATTATCATGGGGTGTTTAGCCTGGCAGGGTAATTCCTGATTCCACCATAGTGCAGGTTTTGTTCTATAGAAGTTTGAAATTAGTAATGGATAGAAAAATTCTCAGTGTGGTATATTTGTACCAATGTCAACTCACCTCAAATACTTGTTTCTTTTTTTTAACTAAATTATCACCTTCTCATGTCTCAGATTCAAAAACTACTATTTTAATTATTTGTATAAAGCTTGTTCAACCACATTTATCACATTTTGAGGCTCACTACAAGGAGTAGCCTAGTTACTCTAACTGGAAGAAAAAGATAAAAAATGAAAAGTGGCTCACCCACTAAAATGTTCAGCTGAGCTGCCATGTTGACAGCAAATGACCAATCGGCTCCTGCCACAGCACCAATTCCTGTGGCTGGCCCAGTGCTGGCCAAATCCAATCCATTCAAGGCTCTTGAATGGATTGATGAGGATAAATGGCCATACCACGTGTAACCAGATTTTTCTTTGGAGGAGTTCTTCGTTGATCCTCCCAAATTGCATTCCTGCTAAATTCACCCAAAAAAACGGTTTTCCAAATTACAAAAACATCAAAAAATGGCAGTTGAGGCTGCAGCTGCCCCTTCAAAACCCTACTCCACCAGCAACTCCATGGAGCAATGGAGCCCCTTGTTGAGGGTATTACTATCCCCAATTTTCCTCATGATTTTGAGGAAGATGCAAAGTATGAAATTGAGGGGCTTGCTTTAGGTGCGAGCTACACTTGCATCAAAGCGGCAAAAACTTCTCTTTCTAACCCCAGTTATCCTGAAACCCGCCGGTGCATCAAGTTGTTCACTTGTGTGCCAGCTCTCATCACTTTTGCTGAGCATCAACTTGCTCAATATGTTGAGGCGATGATAACTGCTGGCCTCATAAACAAAGAAAACCCACAACTATACCCCCTTATGCCCCATGTTGCTGATGCTCCCACCCTGATGCTGTCTACCATGGTCTTCCAGCTAAAGTGGGCACCAGAAAAAGTTTCCCTAAAGCTTTCTCCCCTTCTAATATGGCTTCTTAAGCTGTTAGCTGAGTTGCCATATTAGGATTTTTTTATTTCTAATAATCCCTTTGTTTGGCCCATTTGAAAATAAAAATGCGTGGCGGCTCCCCTATTGGGTTGGGCACCACTAGTGCTAAAAAAGACTCACCCACTGGAAGTGAATATTTATTTTGGGCTGGAGCCCCACTTTTGGAAACACCAACCTCAATACTAAACTTGTAAAATAAAAATAATATACCCTTCATATCATTTCCATTTGGAGCACCTATCCATGAAGAGGTAGAGCAACTAGCCCTGGCACTGATGCAAGGGTAACAGATTATTGGGGGATGGCATATGGATAATAGGTCAGACTCATTCCACAATACTAGAAACCAGAATCAACGCTGAGAGGCCTACCAAACGTTTCTCTACTTAACCATTTCTACACTTGTACCACGCTGACCACTACTAAACTCATCAAGCAGTACTTGGCAGAGTATGTACATCCCACTATTCACAATTACAATTTATAATTGCAAGCCATATAGATGCCTTAGATCGCTTGGTGTTACATGCTAGAAAGTCAGTAGCAACAAACCAACACTAATGACAATGCTCAAACTTGATTTTGTGGAGGTCTAAATTACTGTTGCGGCTACTAAAACCACTTCCTTTGGACTTACAATTGTATAATGCCTTGGTAGCAGAACTATATAATAAGATCAGTTTCATAGGAAATTCTGCCATGGACAGCAGGGGTAAACTACTAAATGGTATCAAACCCAAGTGAACCTGCAATACTTGGTACCCCATTTAGTCGCTGACATAGAGGAGCTTTCAGGCTACACTACTAGGAAGATCAATGAAACACATAACTCCCTAGATGAAGTAGGATCTTAAGTTGATGTACGCTTATAATCCTACCATGCTTTTTCATATCAGGTGTAACATCTAAGTGAAATTACTATTGTTAATTTAGAAGCTCACGCAGACAAAGATGATCAGGCCTTTGCTTCTTAGAGGGCCATATTAATCAACTGGAGACCACACATGAAACTGGTCTTTCAACCCAACATTTAATGCTTCTACTAAGCCCAGTTTGATGCATATAACACAGTTAATAACAAGCTTTGGAAGCAACTGGAAGCCATGAAAAATATGGTTCAAGATCAGGATGGGGATTTTTGAGGTCTATGAGAAGAAATAAAAACTTTTTTGGAACTCCATACAATGAAGAAAAAAATTAATCAGAATGTTAATATACTTCGTCGCTTAGCTAGCATGGAGGGGAGACTGTGCAAGTGCTCAATTAGTTCCCTCCATTATGCACCTAGCCACAATGTATCCATACTTTGACGTTTTGGGTAGCGTTTATAAAGTTGTGTAAGTGCTAGGCTACCTCTCTCAAAATTAAATATGACGGGATTAGGAAAAGGAAATTAGAACCAGGCAAGAAGGAACCCACCCAACGGTGTAATTCTGAAAATAGCAGCTATCTTACCTTCCTTCAGTGCTATTGAGAAGCTTATTAACCTGGAAACTCCAGCATCAGGATCAGCATTTACCCCCATGGAACCCGTCCCCAGCCTAGTTACACTATGGGCCCTTCTAATACCAGCTATTTATAGAATCTTTGGTCTCATACTTTAAGCTCACAACCCTGACTTCTTTTGACAAGGCAAGGAGTTTGTCACTTTTATTTGTCAGTTTGAGATAATAATGAGGGGCGCCCCAGATCACTTGAAAGCTGCAACCTTGATCAAATGCCTAGACCAGTGAACTATCAAATTAGTAATACCTCATCTGAGCCTTGACCCCATTTAAGATGAAATACAAGAGGATGTTTTATGGAAATTTGGGGTCTCTCAAGAGATTGGCTACCCAAATGGCTCAGTTATAAATGAATCTATCCAAATAATCTATCAGTTATTTAGTTTTCTGAACGGTTCTACCAGGAGGCTAAGTGCTAATGGGAGTTAGAGCTATAATTGACTTTGATGCTAAGATATCTCTGCGCTAGGAAATCAAGCTTTACCAGAAACTATAAGCACTCTTCTCACCGCCTATATACAAGACCTAACTATAGCACAAAGGTCACTTATCTGAAAAGTTGCGCGGAAACTTTAGGTCCATCTAAGTATGGGATCCAACTCCTGCCTCAACAACCTTCTGTAATTAAGAGCAACCATTCTGGACCCACTCAGAACGCTTCAAGCCGCATTCTAAACATCAAACTAAAACGATCAACAGTCAACTGACTGTTAACCCCATCACTTTAGCTGAAAAAACTGGTCACTTGTCCTGACAGTGTAAGTTCCTTAACACCCAACACGTACAGTCAACAATTATCATGGGAGCTACTTTGAACGAGACTTGCTCAATAAAGGCGGGGTGCTCTATTGAAGCTGAACCAAATACCCCGGGGCAACTTCCTTATGTTTCCCTCTTCAGTGCACTGGAACCAGAAGCCCTCTATTATAATCATTGCTCAAGATACCCATGTAGCCACCCATTCACAGAGCGCATTCCTAGAATCTGATGGCAAAGAGATTTTTTAAAAACCATATGCACAACAGATCCTTGAGCTCTCATAAGGCGATATCCCCCAAAGATCTTTAGATGTCCTTACACACAAGTAAGCTAGTATTGCAATAGACCTAGATAACTCAGTCATCTATTGCGCCTCTGTCGTCCAGCAGCTAGTCAAACCATTTTTTAATTGATTCAACTAGTATTCACTAAGTACAGTTAAACTTTTCACTTTATTCTCAATATGCATATATTAATATTTTTTTAAAAAAGTAAAAGACTGGGTTATAGCTAATATTGGCTGTTGTGATTTGGTCTGACCAACCTTTCCATCAATTTAATTATTTAAATCTTTATTTTAGATAAAAATTTTATTAATTACGCCTTGACGCCAATATCAACCTGTTGAATTAATTCATGATGGATTGCCTTGACGCCAATGTCAATCACTGGAATAAGTTACAGCGTTTTCTTGCCTCCACGCACACATTTTTTTGTGTATTTATCAATTGGTAGGATCAAATTAACATCTTTTAGTTCTGGGCTATGCTGAGGATATCTTTAAATTTAAATTTTAGATTTATTGCGAGGAAGGCCGACCATGGGATGGACACTTCCAAATTTGACCCAAAAGAGGCAAAACTTAGTAACAGGGAAGGCACCCCAGAGAAGCAATGCTATCTCTTGTTGCCAGTGGGAATGCCACTTATGGGGAGGGAGAGGGAACGTGTGAAGGGCCCGTAGCCACAATTGAACACGTGTATAGGAAGGGGTCTGATTTAATGAACCAAACTGGGAACCAGGAGGAGACCAGCTGTTGGCGACGTGATGGGAGTTATCCAAACATTCACGCCTGAAAGTGGTCCACCAAATGAGACCAGAATCTGTGGACAGCTTCTGGGAGGGTGGGGGTGGAGCCTGCGATGACATCCAAGACAATCGTGTGTATAGTCCACATGGCGATTGCAACTACCAGAGCATGGAGGGAGGGTGGAAGGGGGAGGCCATTGATAAAGCAAACATATCTTTTGACAGACTGAAGGGATGTGTTTGATCCTGGCCCAGCAGACGTTAAACTTCGCGCCATATCACTTTAGAGGTAGGACACTTCTCCAGGCGGTGGAACAGCGTTCCATACTGGCCACACATGACACAGGATGAGTTTAAAGTAATAGAGCACTCGGCCATATGGTACACTCGCCTCAGGCAGCGCCACACATGGGAATGGATTTGAGGCTGCAACAGAGGATGGTGTGCATATTTTTAGATAAAAATTTTAGATCTCAATGGAGTAAAGGAATGTCCATCATGTCTAGGTAGTCCACCCTGGATAGGACATGGGGCCGTGTGGGGATCACGCCATCTTGGATGGGTAGCCCCTGTACCTCTTGTATAAACTGAGGAGAAGGGCGGCCTCTCTGGGCTGTATGTCCACTAATACGAATTCTCCACTCAGCGCTCTGCATGGAGAGGAGGATTCGTTTGTAGTGGGTTTTAGTCCCGTGAGGGCCTGTGGCCGATGGGTGTGAAGCCAGGTATTTTATCAGGGAGTGAGGGTTTGATGGATTGTTGAGTCCCAAGGCGCGGGAGAAGTTGGAGAGGGCTGCACAGGACCAGTGTTGGGAGGGGAGCGTAGGGGCGGTGACAGCCGCAATCCAGGTGCCCAAGATCTTGGCAGCATGGGCTCTGAAGTCAAGCAGGCACATGCCACCATGATGATGAGGGCTAAACATGACCTCTAGCCATACTGGTGGAGGGCGGCCTGACCAAAGCCATCCTTGCAGCAGGGCATACAAGGATTTGAAGAAGCTTGGGGAGAAGGGGATGGCATGGGCTCCAAACCAGACTTTGGAGAGGAGCATAGAGTTGGCTAAAATAACACTGCCAGTAAGGGATGTAGGGTGGGCTCTAAGGGAGGCGATGCGTTTCATCATGTTGTCTAGAATATGACTCTCCATTACTGCTGATGTGTAACCGCCTGCCTCCACCTACACGCCCAGATGGCAGACCAGCCCTATGGTAGGGCGTGGCACGAAGGGAAGCACCAGTGGGGCGGGTTGGGGTGAGCTGGGAGGGCGAGCACATGTGCGAGCAGATGGGCCGGGCTGGGCACTGGTACCTGTGGCCCAGCAGTTTTGAGACCGGCCAAGGAGGATGATTTTGGTTTTGGAAGCGTTCAGTGCAGCATTACTTACCCGGGAATACTCCTGGATGAGAGCTTCAAGTGTGCGTGCATCTTTGTTATTAGACACCCCAACCACACAGTCATCTGCAAACGCCATCACCTTGACTGGGGCTTATCCTGGCTCATGGCTCCCAATGAGTTGGGCATTCACGTTTCAAAGTAGTGAGTCAAGGCTGAAGTTGTATAAGAGTGGGCTTTGAGGGTCCCCTTGTCATAAGCCCCTTTGAGGGCGGAGTACTTCCATTAGGAAGCCAGGGCCACGTACTGCCATTGTTGCAGATTCCATGAGCAGCATCACCCAGTTGATGAAGCGAGGGGGTAAGCAGAATTGCTGGAGGCAGGCCCTGAGGTATTCCCAGTTTACTTTATCATAGGCCTTCTGTTGGTCCAAGAATACAAGTGCCCCAGAGGCTGTGGACTGACATGCATTAGCCACAGAGTGCACATTATCCCTAATTGACCTTCTAGGTATGAAACCAAATTGTTCTGGGGAGATGGTGGCAGATTCTACATTCCCTAAACGGTTAGCCATGATTTTTGTTAAAATTTTTGTATCCATGTTATTTAAAGAAATGGGGCACCAGTTGGCTAAGTCTATCTTGTCCCCTTTCTTGAAGAGTGTGACGGTTAAGGCCTCTTGTCCTCCTGGTAGGAGGCGCGTTTCCAAAAGGCTCTGGTTAAGTGAGGCAAGCAGTAGTGGGATATATATTTGAAGTACTTTTTAAAAATTCATATGGAATGCCATCTGGGCCTGGGCATTTCCGGTTTGGTGCACCATAAATGGCTGTCCATAATTCATTTGGAGTAATCAAATTCGTTATTTCTGGGTATCAGGAAATGGTGCAGATGTGGGCTCGGTTGAGAAATCTCACCACTTTGGCTGGCTGAATTGGATCAGATTGGTATAACTTGGAGTAATACTTCTGTGTTTCGATTGCCACTTCAGCTGGCATATTCGTGATGGAATCATCCAATCTTTGTACCTGTGTGCAGGCCACGCTCTGGCATGGTGCAAATTTTTTTTAAAGAAATGTGCGGTGCACTTGTCACCCTTTGTAATGCGTTTGGCCCTGTATGGAACACAAACCCATTGTTTGTGTTGCCTTTTGAGCGCGTTGAGGTGGGCGGCTGCCTCCGCCCACTTCCAGCCCCACGCAGGGCTGTATCCTGTAGCCGGGATGTTGGACTCCAGGTGTGCCAACTTTGCCAGAGCGCGCGAAATGACCACCAATGTGGCTCATGAGCGTCTGGAGGAGAGGTGGCGAGAGTGGCGGATGGTATCATCTTTGAAGGTTGCCCATGTGGAGATGGGGTCCACGAAAAATGGTGCAACAAACTCTTTTGCCAAGGTTGCTGATTCCACCCAAGTGGAAAATCCTGGCGATGCAAGTTTGGGGGGGCGGAGTTTGCACCAATGTGGGGCCTTAGCCACCGTGACAGGTAGGTGGTAGGTTATTGAGACCAGTCAGTGGTTGGAGAATTCCATTTTTGTTGTTTTGAAGTGGAAAATGTGGGGTTGGAATTTCGCCAGCGTAAGGATAAGGTCAATGTGGGACATGGACCTTATTTGGCTGTTGTGGACGTGGGGGCACATCATGTTTTTGAGCAGCAGGGCTCACCACAGAAGCACATCCATTAACCCAAGGGTGACCTTTAGAACGCGAAGTTCTATGTGACCCTGGGGGGGCGTGGGAGGAGGAAGGCCAACGGTCCGTTGGTGTGTTTAGCCAACAGTTCATGTCACTGACTATGAAAGGGTCTGGGGGTAGCGGGAGGGATTTGACCAATGAGGAAAATTCCTGACGCTCTTGTGCACAGGTTGGGGCATAGATGTTGACAATAGCATGCACCACGTCAGCCCATGAGAAAGTGACAACAAGGACTCAGCCATTGAGGAAGGTTTCTGACGATGAAAATTTTAAGAAATTGTTTCTCTGAACTAGCACCCCACAGTGCTCTAACCAAAAGGATAGTGATGGGAAGAGCATGGTTTTCCAAGCTTCCTCGGAACCTCACAGACAGTGGGACTCCTGGATGCCCAGGATATCCATGGGTAAATTTTTAATTGTAAAAAACTCAGTTTCCTAGCCCAGGACGGTGAGGCCTTGAGTCTGGCAATATTCAATGTCCCTAAAGTGAAGGTTTCCCCCATTGCACCTTAGGTGCAAGGGGTGGGCACCTGGGCCCACTAGCCTCCTCTAGATCCCCACAGGCCTTCACAGCAGCGTGGGTGTTAGCAGCAACGCTATCAGTAGTTTTGTTAATTTTAGCAGAAAGGTTTGCGTTGGCTTTTTCCTTCACTTTTTGTTTCCCCAACGTCGGACAAATTTTTTATGGTGCAGAGGAGTTCAGTGCACCATTGAGTGGGTCAAATTTTTTTTTCAGGTAGAATGGGCTCTAAGTCAGTTTCAACTGGAGCTTGGTTGTAAAGATTGGGTGAGATCAAGTCACCCATCGGACCCTCAGATTTTGTGGCCCAATTGGCATGGGCTTCCAAATCTGATTGGTTGATGGATTCCCAAGTTGCTTCTGCTGAAAAGGTTTTGATGTCCTCCTGGCATTGGGAGTGTGGGATAGCAGTGGTGACTTTGGCCGCTTCCTTGGCCGCAGCCCTGCAGGCCTGTTTGGCCTTCTTTCGCTCTTGAGGGGAGATAGGCTTTACCAGTAGGTAGCAGCCTTGTGCTCCCCACGGGAAAGCCTCTTTGGTGCTTGCGGTTGATTTGCAGTGCGCCTCTCCGCTGGCCATGGCTGCTGAGGGGTGCTCTTGGAATGTGACTCCATCCTTGGTGGGGCATGCGTGTGCCTTATGGCTGAACGCGTCACAGTGGGTTCAGATTGGGGGCGCGCTGTCCACGGTTACCTGGAATGGGTGGGTGGTATGCTCTTCAATATTAATAAAAGTGGAGTGCGGGATCTGGGTTAGGTCCTTTGCAATCTCCTCGGTTGGGGTCAGAACTGCGATGGCTTTGCTGGTGCACAGGTGTGGCATCAGTGTAAAGCGTTGCATCTCAAAATATTGTATTTTGCCATAAACAGTGAGACCATCTTTCAGGTGTTGCTCCAAAATGTCACGTTTTACCATAGTAGGCAAAAAGTCAAACATGAGGAAAATTTGATTGGATTTTGTCCATCTGGTGCGTTTGGTTTTGACGACCTGTTGCCCTTCAAGGAAAACAATCACTATGTGCACCACAGCAGCCTCATCTGCTGCCTCCTTGTTTTGAAACATAGGTCTAGCCAACAGCATGACATGGAGTGAGGTGCGACGTACACCACAGTCAGGAAAAAGTGTACACATCCCCACAAAATTTCTCCTATAAATCTGTTTGTTGGATGTCCAGAAACACGCGGACTCCATATTCCACTAATGAAAGTGGCTGGGAGTGCGGCGTGTTGATGTACTGGTTGCATCGTGCTTGCTAAGTGAGTATCTCCGGGGAAATTGTGACTGCCAGTTTTTTAAAATTTTTTTCTATTCTGCCGGTTTCTCCAGGGCGTTTTGAAATGTTTGAGGCCATGGGCCTACCACCTGCTCCTCTTACTTTACTTGCCCAACTGCTCCCTGACATGGGCGCAGACTAATCTCCTCTGTGAGATTATCAAACTAGATTCAGACTTGAATCAAATAGGTTGCAAAAGTGATTGCAATGAGAGAGAAAAGTTCCTTATGCTGAGGATATCTTCCGAGATTGAATCCCTTCCCAATCCACTGGCAATATCACCCAAATCACTTACTATTGATTTATGAGGCTTTATGATGTCATAAATCAAATTCATTATTAAAATTATTATTATATTTTCTCTATTGCCCTTCTGGGTAGAAACAATTTTGAGGGTTTTTATACCCTAAATGGCAAGCCAATGGTTTCTACCATTTTCTGGAATAATCATGCTCTGCTTGGTGCTCTAGTGCAGTTTATTATGATGGGAGTAAGAAATAGGAGTGGATCTTCTCTCTCACCTAGCTTGTTAAGCTACTCTATAAAAAACCTTTGATGATAAAATCGTTATTATTTTATTGTAGGGCTACTGTCTTCATACAGTTCCATTTATTTTCTTATACAAAAAGTGCTGACCTGTTAAGTTGTATATTGATGCCTAAGTGCTGATTGCAACATTTGGTGCTCACTACAGGGACCACTTTTGGTGCCCCTTTTCCACTATAGATATTTTTTAAATTTATTTGAGGTGGGCCAACCTGGGGATGATACCGCACCAATTAAGGGATCAAAGAAATGGAAAATGAAAATAAAACCTGGAAAACCTCCACGCATGGGGTATGATAGGCCAGGAACTCCATGGACCGCCTTTGCTATTCACTATCTCAGTTTGAGGCATTGGTGTACAACTTCAACACAGCCATAATTGTCCCCTACCCAAATTTCATCTACTATGATCAAACTGGGAAGCAGTTGTAGTTATTCCATACTCTACCACTGGGGTATCCTTCCCTCTGTTTTCCACAGTAGAAAATACTAAAATGTCATATTTTGATGCCAATTTATAGGGGCAACCTATTGTACAATCCTTATAATGAACTAGGATATAAAGAGGCTCAGATGTATCTATCATAGCCCTATTTTCAAAAAGCTTTGTTCCAAGATGAATTTATACATACAGGGAAGGTCAACCATGAGACAGACACTTCCAATATGTGATAATATAATAATAATCAATTACTGATATACGCTAGAAGAAATCAAAGACGCTAAAGCTGTCTCCTGTTGCCAGCGGAAATGAAAATTAAAGGAAGAGAGCGTTAAATTTTGAGAATCGCACAATTGATAATTAAGATACTGCATGCATAATTGGGATGTAGTTCAGCCAAATGATCCTCAATTTTGCCTATGGCTTACGGTAATTAGACCATTTGGAAACTCACTTGGCATGTTCAAATAACCCTGATTCTCATGGTTGATATTAGGCTCAATTTTCTCTCTGTAATCAGGAACTTCAACTGAGGCGGGTACAGTTACAACATGTGGATTCCGCAATTACAGCCTGTCAACACTTTTTAAAAGAAAGATTCTGATAAAAACTAGGAAAGAGATAAAATAAAAAAATAGTTTATTAGATGATATTTATTGATAATTTTTTTAGGACAGGCGGCGGTATTTATACATCTAGGGTATCTCCTGGCCACATTTGAGCACACAATCTCAACAGATTATTTTACACCTCATTGCAGACCTTGGACTGATACAACTGAGACCTATTGCTAGATTTATTGGTGGCAAAATACTCTCAAAATTGAATGGATTTTAGGGACTAAATCGCAATAAGTATGTGAAAAATTGTCCTAGGATATTCTTGATTTGAGTTTTTTCATACTGCTGATGAAATACATCTTCTGTGAACTTTTTCATTGATTGAAGTAGATGATGCACCCCTAATCAGGATGTTGGTAGGCCTTTCTCAATAGCCCTAGGTACTCCCATTCAGGTGATCCATGTGCAAGTGCTATCATGCTGATTATGAAGATTGGCATGCAAATTTCGCCCTAGGGTGGGAAATTGATTACGTTTAATGTCTATTTGTCCATGGGATTTGTAGACGTTATCTTTAGGTCAATCCTCAAATGATTTCTTATGCGTTTAAATTTAAATTTAAATTTATTGCAGGGAAGGCTGACCATGGGATGGACACTTCCAAATATTACTCAGAAGAGATAAAACTTAGTACCAGGGGGCACCCCAGAGAAGCGATGCTATCTCTTGTTGCCAGCGGGAACGCCACTTATGAGGAGGGGGAGGAAACGTGTGAAGGGGCCATAGCCACAATTGAGCACGTGTGGAGGAAGGGGTCTGATTTAATGAACCAGACTGGGAACCAGGAAGAGACCAGCTGTCGGCGATGTGGTGGGAGGTATCCAAACATCCACGCTTGAAAGTGGTCCACCAAAATGGGACCAGAATCTGTGTACCGCTTCTGGGAGGGTGGGGGCGGAGCCTGCGATGGCATCTAAGACAATCATGTGGATGGTCCACATGGCGATTGCAACCACCAAAGCACGAAGGGAGGGCAGAAGGGGGATGCCATTGATAGAGCGAACATATCTCTTGACAGACTGAAGGGATGCGTTTGATCCTGGCCCAGAAGACGTTGAACTTCGCGCCATATCACTTTAGAGGTAGGGCACTTCTCCAGGCGGTGAAACAGCGTTCCATACTGGCCACACACGGCACAGGATGAGTGTAAAGTGTTAGAGTGCTCAGCTGTACGATACACCCACCTCAGGAAGTGCCACACATGGGAGCGAACTTGAGGTTGCAACAGAGGATGGTGTACATATTTCCAGATATTTTTTTGGGTCTCAATGGAGTGATGGATGTACATCGTGTACAGGTAGTTCACCCTGGATAGGACATGGGTTTGAATGGGGATCACACCATCATGGATGGGTAGCCCCTGTATCTCTTGTGTGAACTGAGGAGAGGGGCGGCCTCTTTGGGTTGTATGTCCGCTAATACAAATTATCCACTCAGCACTCCGCATGGAGAGGAGGATTCGTTTGTAGTGGGTTTTAGTCCCGTGAGGACCTGTGGCCAATGTATGTGAAGCGAGGTATTTCATCAGGGAGTGGGGGTTCGATGGATTGTTGAGGCTCAAGGCGTGGGAGAAGTTGGAGTGGGCTGCGCGGGACCAGTGTTGGGAGGGGAGTGTAGGGGTGGTGATGGCCGCGATCCAGGTACCCAGGATCTTGGTGGCATGGGCTTTGAAGTCAAGCAGGCCCATGCCACCATGATGTTGAGGGCCAAACATGACCTCTAACCACACTGGTGGAAGGCAGCCTGACCAAAGCCATCCTTGCAGCAAGGCATACAAGGAGTTGTAGAAGCTTGGGGAGAAGGGGATGGCATGGGCTCCAAACAAGACTTTGGAGAGGAGCATGGAGTTGGCTAAAACAGTCCTGCCAGTAAGGGAAGTAGGGTGGGCTCTGAGAGAGGCGATTCGCTTTGTCACGTTATCCAGAATATGGTACTCCATTACTGCTGACGCATATCTGCCTGCCTCTATCCACACGCCCAGATGGCGTACTGGTCCTATGGTAGGATGTGGCATGAAGGGGAGCACCAGTGGGGCGGCGTGTTTTGAATTAGTAGGGCGAGGACGTAGGCGAGCAGATGGGCCAGGTTGGGAACTAATTACTGGGGTCCAGAAATTCTGAAACTGACCAAGGAGGATAATTTCGGTTTTGGAAGCGTTCAGTGCCGCGTTGCTTATCCGGGAATACTCCTGGATGAGAGCTTCAAGCGCGCATGCATTTTGATTATTAGACACCCCCACACAATCATCTACGAACGCCATTATCTTGACTGGGGCTTGGCCTGGCATGTGGACCCCAGTGATATGGGCATTCACATTTCGCAGTAGTGGGTCAAGGCTGAAGTTGTATAAGAGTGGGCTGAGGGGGTCCCCTTGTCGCAGGCCCCTTTGAGGGCGGACTATTTCTGTTAGGAAGCCTGGGCCACGCACTGCCATTGTCGCAGATTCCATGAGCAGCATTACCTAATTTATGAAGCGGGGGGGTAGGCGGAATTGATGGAGGCAGGCCCTGAGGTATTCCCAGTTTACTCTATCATAGGCCTTTTGTTGGTCCAAGAATACAAGTGCCCCAGAGGCTGTGGACTGACATACATTAGCCACAGAGTGCACGTTATCCCAAATCGACCTTCTGGGGATGAAACCGAATTGTTATGGGGAGATGGTGGCAGATTCTACAGTCTCTAAACGGTTATCCATGATTTTTGTTAAAATTTTGGTGTCTGTGTTTGTTAGAGAAATGGGGCGCCAGTTGGCTAAGTCTAGCTTATCCCCTTTCTTGAAGAGTGTGATAGTGAAGGCCTCATGTCCTTTTGGTAGGAGGTGCATTTCCATCAGGATTTGATTAAGTGAGGCGAGCAGCAATGGGGATATATATTTGAAATATTTTTTGTAGAACTCATATGGAATGCCATCTGGGCCTGGGCATTTTCAGTTTGGTGCGCCACGAATGGCTGTCCATAATTCATTTGGAGTAATCAAATTCATTATTTCCAGGTATTGGAAAATGGAGCGGATGTGGGCTCAGTCAAGAAATTCTGCCACTTTGGCCAGCTGAATTGGGTCAGAGCGGTACAACTTGGAGTTATAAAATTGCATTTTGATTGCCACTTCAGCCAGTATGTCCGCAATGGAATTATCCAATCTTTGCACATGTGGCAGGCCACACTCTGGCGTGGTGCGAAATTTTTTTAAAAAAATGTGCGGTGCACTTGTCACCTTTTGTGATGCATGTGGCCCTGTACTGAACACAAACCCGATGTTTGTGTTGTCTTTCGAGTGCGTTGAGGTGGGCAGCTGCCTCCGCCCACTTCCATCCCCATGCAGAGCTGTATCCTGTAACTGGGATGTTGGACTCCAAGTGTGCCAATTCTGCCAGAGCTCATGAGATAACCGCTGATGTGGCTCGTGAGCATCTGGAGGAGAGATGGTGAGAGTGGCGGATGGTATCATTTTGAAAGATGCCCATATGGAAATGGGGTCCGCGCAAAAATGGTGCAACAAACCTTTTTGCCATAGTTGCCTCTTCTACCCACGTGGAAAATCCTGGCGACCCAAGCTCAGGGGGGGGCGGATTTTGTACCAATGTGGGGCCTTAGCAGCCATGACAGGTAGGTGGTAGTCTAGCGAGACCAGTCGATGGTTGGAGAATTCCAATTTTGTTGTCTTGAAGTGGGAGATGTGGGGGTTGGAATTTCGCCGGTGTTAGAATAATGTCGATGCAGGTCATGGACCTTAATTGGCTGTTGTGGACGTGGGGCCATGTCATGTTTTTGATCAGCGGGGCATGCCGCAGCAGCATATCCATTAACCTGAAAGTGGCCTTTAGAATGCATAGTTCTATGTGACCCTGGGGGGCGTGGGTTGAGGAAGGCCACCAGTCCGTTGGTGTGTTTAGCTAACAGTTCATATCACTGACTATGAAGGAGTCTGGGGTAGTGGGAGGGATTTGACTGATGAGAAAAATTCCTGATGCTCACGTGCACCGTTTGGGGCATAGATGTTGACAATTACGTGTGCTACGTCAGCCCACAAGAAGGTGACAACAAGCACTTGGCCATTTAGGAATGTTTCTGAGGATAAAAATTTGAAAAAATTATTCTTCTGAATTAGCACCCCACAGTACATCGACCAAAAGGATAGGGATGGGAGGAGCATTGTTTTCCAAGCTTCCTCAGAACCTCATGGACAGTGGGACTCCTGGATGGCCAGGATATCCACGGGTAAATTGTGTTGTAAAAAACTAAGTTTCCTAACCCAGGATGGGGAGGCCTTGAGTCTGGCGATATTCAATGTCCCTATGGTGAAGGTTTCCCCCATTGCACCTTAGGTGCGAGGGGGTGGGCACCTGGGCCCACTAGCCTCCTCTAGATCCCCACAGGCCTTCACAGCAGTCAGGTGTTAGCAGCAACGCTATCAGAGTTTTTGTTGATTTTTGCAGAAAAAGTCACGTTGGCTTTAGCCTTCGCTTTTTGTTTTCCCAACATTGGACAAATTTTTTGCAGTGCGGGTGAGTTTGGTGCACTGTTGAGTGGGTCAAACTTTTTTTTCAGTTGGGATGGGTCCCAAGTTGGTTTTGATTAGAGCTTGGGTGCAACGATTGGGTGAGATCGAATCTCCCATTGGATCCTCAGATTAAGTGGCTCACTCAGCATGGGCTTCCCCATCTGATTGGTTGATGGATTCCCGAGTTGCTTCTGCTGCGAAGGTCTCCATGTCCTCCTGGTGTTGTGAGTGTGGGATAGCAATGGTGGCTTTGGCCGCTTCCTTGGCCGCGGCCCTACGGGCCTGCTTGGCCTTCTTCTGCTCTTGTGGGGAGATAGGCTTTACCAGTAGGTAGCAGCCTTGTGCTCCCCACAGGAAGGCCTCCTTGGTGCTTGTGGTTGATTCGTAGTGCGCCTCTCCGCTGGCCATGGCCGCTGAGGGGTGCTCTTGGAATGTGACGCCCTCCTTGATGGGGCATGCGTGTGCCTTATGGCTGAACGCATCACAGTGGGTGCAAATGGGGGGCGCACTGTCCACAGTCACCCGGAATGGGTGGGTGGTATGCCCTGCAATATCAATAAAGGTGGAGTGCGTGATCTGGGTTAGGTCCTTCACGATCTCCTCAGTTGGGGTCAGAACTTCGATGCCTTTGCCGGTGCACAGGTGTGGCATCAGAGTGAAGCATTGCATTTTGAAAGATTGTATTTCGCCATATATGGCGAGACCATCTTTCAGGTGTTGTTCCAAATTGTCATGTTTTACCATAGTAGGCAAGAAGTCGAACGTGAGGAAAATTTGATTGGATTTTGTCCATCTAGTGCTTTTGGTTTTTGACGACCTGTTGCCCTTCAGGGAGGTCAATCACTATGTGCACCACAGCAGCTTTGTCTGCTGCCTCCTTGTTTTTGAAACTGAGGTCCAGCCAACCATGTGACATAGATTGAGGTGTGACATACACTGCAGTCAGGAAAAAAGTGTGCACATCCCCACAAAATTTTTCCCATAAGGCCATTTTTTGGATGTCCAGAAACACGCGGACTCCGAATTCCACTGACAAAAGTGGCTGGGAGTGTGGCGTGCTTATGTACTGGTTGCATCGTGCTTGCCATGTGAGTATCTTTGGGGAAATAGTGACCGCCAGTTTTTTAGTATTTTTGTCAATTCTGACAGATTCTCCGGGGCATTTTCAAATGTTGGAGGCCACAGGCCTTCCACCTGCTCCTCTTACCTTGCTTACCCAACTGCTCCCTGACATGGGTGTAGACTAATCTCCTCTGTGAGATTATCAAACTATATTCAGTCTTGAATTGAATAGGTTGCAATAGTGATTGCAACGAGAAAGAAAAGTTAAATGATTTCTTATGCTGATTAACGATATTTGTCCTGATTAGTTGGGAATAATTGCCAAGTTTTGGTACAGCAACAATCGTCCTTAATCTGCAAGTATATTCAGCCTGAGCTTTTTTTGATAGAGTATTTGGATTAAATTGATCTTAATAGAATTAGCCTGAGCCGTGTAATTGAAGTAGGCTTTAAGTTGAGAATTAGAGTATTAGCTCAAACATTGGGAGAATAATCAGCCCAATCTGTTAATTGTTGAAGGGTTCACTTTTGGGTCATTAACTAGCATCTGACAAGGGGTATTGTGAGTAGAGGATTGCATCACTATTGAGCACGTATGAAGGAAAGGGTCTGAAGTGATGAACCATACTGGAAACCAGGACGAGACCAACTGTCATTGACAGGATGCTAGATAAATAAACAATCATGCTTGAAAATGGTCCATAAGGTGCGACTGGAATCATCTTACAGCTTCCTGGAGGGTGGGAGTGGATCCTGAAATGGCATCCTAGACAACCGTGTGTATAGTCCACATAGTGATTACCACCACTAAGGCTCTGAGGGAGGGTCATATAGGTGAATTTAATGTCAGGGCGAAGATATTCTTGGATAGACTAAAGGTCTGTGTTTTCTCCTGGCAAAAGAGCCGCTGAACCTCACGCCATATCGCTTTTGAAGGTGGGCACTCTTCAAGGCGGTGGACCAACGTCCCATATTGGTCACACACAACACATGAGGAGTGTGATGCGTTGGATTGCTCTGCGATATGGTATACCCATTTCAAGCAGCGCCACACATGGGAACGTACTTGTGGCTTTAGAAGAGGGTGATGGGTGTATTTCCAGATGTCTTTCTGGGTTTCTATGGAGTATGGGATGTCCAAAAATCCAGATATTCCCCTCTGGCTATGGTAGGGGACCTCCTGGGGACCAACTTGTTCAGAACGGCTGCCATGTACTTTCTGTTTGAAATAAGGATTAAGGCGACCCCTCTTCGGGGTATACCCGCTGATACTGATCCTCCATTCTGCACTCCTCATACAAAGTAGAATTTTTTAAAACTGGGAGTTGGTCCCATGCGGGCCTGCTGCTGATGGGTGAGTTGCCATATATGTAAGAAGAAAGTTGGGGTTAGTGGGTTATGGAGGCCAAGGGCATGGGCAAAGTTGGATCATGCTGCGCGTGACCAGTGCTGGGATGGGAGTGTGAGATTGGTTACTGAAGCAATCCATGTACCCAAAATCCTGGATGCTTGGTCCACATAGTTAAGTAGGCCCATTCCCCACTTTGGTGTGAACTAAGAGAACTTCCAATCGCACAGGGGGAGATCAACCTAGCCAAAGCCACCCTTGTATGAGGGCATATAATGAAGCAAAAAAAGATGGGGAGAACGCGATGGCTTGGGCTGAAAACCATACTATTGACAAAACTGTAGTGTTGAACAGCATTACTCTACCTGTTAAGCTGGTTTGTTGACCCCTTAATGACACTATGCACTTTGTTACATTTGCTAGTATGTTGTGTTCCATTATCAAATTGGCATATCCACCCACTTCTATCCATACTCACAGATGGCGCACTGGGCCCTCCGTGGGGCTGGACACAAAAGTTAGTATGAGATAAGTGTTTAAGTGTTGTCGCCTGGGTAATCTGATGCTAGACTGAGCTACTAGGTCCCTCTGATTGAGGGGCGCTGGGGACCAGTGTTTTCAGTATCTACCAAGAAGTATGATTTCAGTTTTTGGATGTGTTGAGTGCTGCATTGCTATCCTTGGAATATCTCCAGATTGTTAGGCTCCAGTGTGCATGCGTCATTATTGCTTGACCCTTCACCACACAATCATCTGTGAATGCAAGCATCTTAACTGGTGCTTGATCTTACACTTGTACACCAGTAAGACATGCGTTTACACTGCGGAGAAGTGGGTCAAGGCTAAAATTGAATAAAAGTGAGCTCAGAGGGTCTCCTTTGGCGAAGGCCCCTCAGAGGGCACACCACATCATTGAGGAAACCTGGTCCTCATACTGCCATTGTAACTGATTCAGTGAGCATCATTGCCCAACTGATGAACTGTGGGAGGAGGTGGAACTAGTGAAGGAAGGCCCTGAGGTATTTCCAGTAGACCCTGTCATATGCTTTTTTTGGTCTAAAAACACAAGCGCCCCAGTGGCTGTGGATTGACATACATTAGTCACAGTATGTATATTGTCCCAAATTGACCTTTTGGAAATAAGCCAAATTGCTCTGGGGATATCACCTCAGATTAAACGACCCCTAAGTGACTAGCCATTATTTTTGTTATAATTTTAGTATCAGTGTTAGTGAAGGAGATATGGCGCCAGTTTGCCAAATATAGCTTATCCCCCTTATTGAACAATGTTACCATAAAAGCCTCTTGTCCCCCTGAAAGAGACATGACTCTAAGAGACATTTGTTTATTGAGGCTATCATTAGGGGGGATAGATAGTTGAAATATTTCTTATAGAACTCGTAAGGAATCCCATCTGGACCTGGGCTCTTCCTGTGTGGTGCACCATGAATGGCATACCAGAGTTTTTCTCAAGTTATTAAATTCATAAATTCTGGATAGCGGGAAATGGTGCAAATGTGTGTGCTGATGAGAAATTCATATTTTTTATTTTGATCAACTGTTTTTACCCCATATAACTCAGAATAATATTTTTGAACATCAGTAAATACTTCTGCCGGCGTTTCTACTATGGATTTGTCCAAAGCCTTACCTGTGTGCAGGCCAAGTTTTGGCATGGGGCGGAATATTGGTGGAAAAAATATGCGGAGCATTTTTTGCCCATGAAAATATTTTGTTTTATTTTTACACAAAAGCGATTTTGTGTTGTCTAATCAGCGCGTTAAGCTGCATCAACACTTTGACCCATTTACAACCCCAAGCAGGGCTGTACCCTGACCTAAAGAAATTATTCTCCAGGTGGTCCACCTCCACCAAGGCATGTTTGTTGACTGCCAAAGCAGCCCTAGAGTGCTGTGACAAAATGTGGCATGCTTGAGAAATTGCGGCTTTTTTGACTTTTGACCAGTTTGATAGGGGATCTGCACAGAAAGGAGTTGTGAAATCCTGTGTCACTGTGGCAGTATACATCCAATTTGAGAATGTGGGTATCTTGAGGACAGCTAGGCGAAGTTTTCTCTATTTAGGTGCCTGTTGCACCAGACTGAACAAAGTAAATGACACTGAGACCATCCTATGGTCTGAGAAGTCTATCTTCATTATTTCAAAGTGTGAGATCTGGGATTGAGAATCCTTTGGGGCAGAATGAAATCTATACGGGACATAGAAACCAACTGCCCATTGATTACATGGGTACGTGACATGTTGGGTGATAACTTTTCTTGCTTAAAGATGGTATCAGAGAGGCCCCAGGTGGCTTTCATCACCCAAAATTTGATATGTCCCTACAGCAGATTAGGTGTGGGTGGCCAGCAGTCGGTGGTTGGGTTGACCCAACAGTTTAGGTCGCTGGCCACAAAGATTTATGATGGGAGGGGTAAGGAGGCCATGTTGAAGATGAATTTTCTTTAAATTTGCGCACAGGTCAGTGCATAGATGTTAATTATTGTGTGCACTTCAGCGTCCCATGAAAAGGTCATGACGAGCACATATCCATCAAGATGCGTTATTTTTTCTAAAAATTCAAAACTGTTGTTCTCCTATATCAGCACCCCACAGTGAGGCGACCAAAAGAATTGGGAGAGGAGGAGCATGGTCGCCCATGTGTACTTGGCATCTTGCAGACAGTGGGTTTCCTGGATTGCCAGGATGTCCACAGGTAAATTATTTTTCAGGAAGCTCAGTTTTTAGCTCGGGATGGAGAGGCCTTGAGTATGACAATGTTCAGCTTCCCTATTGTGAAGGATTCCCCCCTCACTCCTTAGGATTGAGGGGAGGGCCCCTCAGGCCCTGCAACTTCTTGATGCCGTGCAGACTCAGTCTGTCTTTCCTTTTCCTTTAGGCGAGTGTGTGAGGATGGCATATCATTTACTGTATAGCTATTATCTTTGATGGTCTCTTAATCGGAGAATTTCTTTTTTAATTGTTTTTTATGTCTTTGCGGTTTTTTGAGTTA
>JAKSZP010006952.1:0-89044 GCA_022478985.1 Massospora cicadina
TTTGCCCCACTTCTGACGATAAACCCACTGCTTTATTCATTTTCATGCGTCTTTTTAAATGGAGACCCTTCCATACATTCGGTCGCCAAGTCTGCCAAAACTGCTCCCCAGTTGAAACAGACCCAAGGCATCCCTGGCCCACTGGTGGGCTGGACCCGCAGTGGCAGGGTGGCTATGGAAGCTGAACCTATGCGCATAGGTTCAGCTTCCATAGCCACCCTGCCACTGCGGGTCCAGCCCACCAGTGGGACCTAGAGCGCCCCCTCCAGGGGAAGCTCGGTCCCAGCCTCTCTCATGGGGTTTACCATACCTCTGCACATATTTCTAATATTGTAGCAGACTCTGTGCTGTTCCCCACTGGCGTGCAAGCCCCCTATCTGAATCTGAAGGCCAGCAACTGTGAACCCTGGAGGAGTCATCGTCCTCCCTGCCTCTCCTGCCCTTGGGGGTTGCCCCATAAGACTCACAGTTGCCCCCAACACAACCATCTAGTTTGCCTTGGGGGCCTTCAGTACATTACTGAACATTTGCTTTCCTCACATCTCCTGTAGATCCCCACTTCTATTAGTCGCCTGGACCGCTATGCCTCTGGCATTCTGGGGCCTCCACTGGGTGCTCGCGCACCCCAACTGGGAGCCAAGTCTAGTTCTTCTTAGCTGAATCCGTGACATAATGAACTGACCACTAATCTTGGCCTTCTTCACCCTCCTCGCTGGGATGGGCGATGCACTGGCCTACGCCCTCACTCTGAGTGTGCTCTCCCTCTGTGACCTGGCCTTCTCCTGCTGGGCGGTGGCCTTATTCATCTGTGCCTGCCGCCAGGCTTGGCTGAATTGGTCCCCATCCCACCAAGCACCAATGGAGAGTGCCACCCCATTAGTGAACAAAACAGTGTTAGGGTTCCCCCTGTCCCTTCTTATGAGGTGGCTGGTCAAATCCTGGGCGTCCTGGCAGAGATCCAGGTGCGCCTCACTGCTGATGATGGGAAGTCCACGCTTCCCTCTGATGCACAGCAGAGCGTGGCGCTCCTCAACGCCCTAGATGGGGATGCCCACTGTTGGGTCAGGGGAGTGCTCCACTCTGCTGCCAAGCCAGGCAACCCCACCCCCTTGTTGGCGTTGCTCAGCTCAGCGGTCCAGGCCCCTGAGTCAAGACCAGCGCCTCCTCCGCTTGTTTACTTTGGGACAGACAGCCACAGACCTACTCTCCCTGATCAAAGCCTTAGTGGTCCTGACTCCAACGGTCCGCATCCCTGTTGAAATTGCAGTCTCCACATTCCGTGCAGCCCTGGACCCCACTGTGGCGGCCCATACAGCTTGGGATCCCACCTGGATTCTTAGAGGTCGCGTTTTCTGTGGCCCGTGCAATTGGGGCCAGGCCCTGGCATAACCCTGCATGTCCCGTCGCTACCCCCAAGGCACCCCACACCACACCTCCACCTGCCAGTAGTCATGGCCAAGGGAAGCGTCCCCCTGGTTTAGCTGCCCTTTGCTCCCCCTCGGTGGCCGCCTCAGTTAACACCCCCCAAGGGAACCCTTGCTTACGGTACTGCCAGCCCCCAGCCCAGATCAGAAGGCTGGATCATTGGGCCCCCAGAGTTTGGAGTCTGCTCGGTGTGATAAGATTGTCCCCCAGTGTTCAGAGTCTGCTCAGTGTGGTGAGATCGTCCCCTAGGGTGAAATCACCTCCCCCTGAAGAGAGTGGAGCGGCTGTGCATATTAACCCTCGTCTACCCATGTGGGACAGGGAAGTGGTAGAGACCCCAGATCAGCCGCACCCCACCCCTGCGGTCCCAGGACCAGTCTCTCCTGATGTTGGGTTATGGCCCCTCCTCAGGTGCCCTTTCGCTGGCTCATCCCAATAAAGAGGACCAAGCATACTTCTCGTTTCCCATTTCCTTTCCCTTGGAGTCAGGGGTAATCGCAGTGTAAGCTCTGCTTGACACTATAGAGGCAGGTAACTTTATTGACCTTACTGTGGCACAGTCCTTGGACCTAATGATTGAGGAAGCTTCATGCATCCTGGGCGCCTCGTCAGAGTCCATGATGTCCCACCACATCTGATGTCCATTGCACTTCTTAGTTCATGACTTCGGATTCACTGACCACTTATCACTTATCACCGGTACAAGAATTTCTCTACCCTGAAATTTTGGGGGAGGGCTGGTGGCGCCGCCAACAAGTTCATATTAAGCTTGCAACAGACTCCTTGTTGTTCAAAAACCTCAAGTTGAGTAGTGAGATTTCCTTGATAAAGACCCTTCCCCAGACCATCTAGTACTAAAAAAAGACCCTTCCCCAGGGCACATCCCTTGGTTCCATAACCCCACCAGACCCAATCCTAGCTGACCTCCCTCCGGACTTTCCCTCCTGCCTAGCCCCATATAAGGCCATCTTCGACATGTCACTGGCATCCAAGCTCCCGTTACACTCCAAATATGACTTGACATTCCAGCTGATAGTCGACCTAGTCAAGATCAACTGCCCCCTCTACCCCTATACAGAGGAAGAGGATAGGGCTCTCAGCAGTTGGCTGGACGACATGCTAGAGAAGGGGTGGCTCATCAAGAAGTCTTCCCCAATCGCCTCCCCCATAGTTTTCACTAGGAAAGCAGATGGGTCTCTGCACCCCTGCGTTGACTATGGTCACCTAAACAACATCACCATCCCTGACCCGTACCCCTTACCCTTAGAGCAGAGCATCGCACAGGCCATTTACAAGTCTCACGTCTTCTCAAAGTTGGATCTAGTAAACGCCTTTAACCAGGTGAGGGTGGTGAGAGGACAGGAGTGGCTCACAGCTATCCGCACCCGCCAGGGTCTTTTTCAGCTCAGAGTGATGCCCTTTGGATTGAAGAATGCTCCAGCCACCTTCTAGCGCCTCATTGACGATGTGTTGGGGACTTACATTTCTCATGTGTGGTGGCTTATATTGACGACCTTTTGGTTCATTCCCCCACCCTGAACAACACGTCAGGGACCTCAAAGCGGTAATGGTGGCCCTCCACAAGGCAGGGCTATTCGTTAAACCCTCCAAGTGCGAATTCTTCAGGGATGAGGTTACCTTCCTAGGGAATCTTGTCCTGAGGGATGGGTATTCCATCCCCCCTGCAAGCTGGAGGCCATTCAGTCGTGGCCTACCCCAACCACTCAAAAACAGCTTTGCAGCTTTCTTGGCACTGTTACCTTTTTGAGGAAGTTTTCCCCCACTCTTTCCCAACTGGAAGCACCCCTGCACCCCCTCACTGGGAAGAACGCCCCCTTTAAATGGTCCTTCAAGTGCCAGCAGGCCTTTGAGGATATCAAGGAGGTGTTTCTCACAGCCCCTGTCCTGCGGCATGCTGACATGTACCGCCTCTTCATAGTAGCCTGCGATGCCTCGTCAGTGGCAGTGGGTGCCGTGCTGCTGCAGGAGCACAAGGGAGTCGAGCACCCAGTGGCCTATTACTTCCAGAAGTTTACTGCAACAGAGCAAGCATGGGCAATATATGATAAGGGGCTAGCGGCAGTGGCATGGACACTCACCCACTGGCGATATCTCCTGCAGGGCGCCCTGCAAGAAATTACCATTTGGATGGACCATAAGGCCCTGCTCTACTACTACAAACCTCAGAAGCTAGGACACTGGCAAACTCGCACATATCAAGACCTCTGTGAGTTCCATTTTAAGTACAAATTCATCAAAGGCCCCCTGAACGTCTTGCCAGACATGCTCAGCTGTAACCCCTCCCTGTTACCCAACGGGCAGAAGGACCCATTAGACCTTATGACGGTAGTGCCCCCCTCCCAAATCCTCTCATTGGCACCCCCTACTGTATCCTTCGCTGATGTAGACCCTAACACTCCGCTCCTCCTGCGTGTCCTCACTTCCCAAACCTGTTGCCCTGAAGGAATCGAGCTTCTGGCTAACTTAGAGTCCATGCGCTGCAAGAGAACTCCATATACCTTGTAGGATGGAACAATCTGGTTCTTTGATTGGGTTTGGTTTCCTCCTTCCCTACGCATCTGTGTCATTGAGGAACACCACGTCCCCCAGACCGCCGCCCACCCCAGTATCAAAAAATGTGCAGATCTTGTATAGAGAACCTATAATTGGCCTGGGTCCTCAAAGGACATTCCCGATTGGATCTCTCATTGTGTCACCTGCGCCCAGGCAAAATCGGATCACTCTGGAAAGATGTGATTGTTATACCCCTTGCAGCAGGCTGAGGGGCCATGGACCTCAGTCTCAGTGGACTTCATCGTGGAGCTCCCACCCTCCTGTGGCTCTGATGCAGTAATGTAGTCATGGACTGATTTACCAAGTTTGCACTCTTCATCCTCTGCCTCTCTTCTATTTCTGCGGTGGAGATCACAAATTTATTTGTCAACCATGTCTTTGACATGTTTGGTCTCCCCTAAGGAGATAGTGAGTGACAGGGGACCCCAGTTCACGGCCCAGTTCTGGGAAGAGTTGTTGACTCTCCTTCACATCAAGCCCTGTAGATCCACAGCCTACCATGCCCAGTCCAATGGGCAGACTGGGCGGGTGAACCAGGTACTGGAGCAGTACTTGCGCTGTGCGACGGCCTCGCAAGATACCTGGGCCAAGGACCTACCCCTGGCACAGTTCACATACAACAATTCCCTCCATTCCTCAATCAGATTCTCTCCCTTTGAGGACACTCTGGGGTATAACCCTCTTTCCAGATTGGTCTCCAACTCTCCTCAGCAGTTACAGCCGCCAAGGACTGTGTAAGCTCTCTCCGCAAGATGCACAACCTGGTTCATGAACACTTGACAAAGTCCATCAAGGACTATAAGAAGTTTGCTGATCAGAAGCATCTTCCAGGGCATGAGATCATGGTTGGCTCCCTTGTCATGTTAGATACATGCAACCTTTCCATGAAAGTCCTCACCTACAAGCTTACAGTCAAATTCTCAGGACCCTTCAAGGTTGAAAAGGATTTAGGCAATGGAGCTTACTGCCTGAGACTGCCTGTGCACTGGAAGCAGCATAATGTCTTCCACACCTCCCTTCTAACCCCCTTTAAGGGTAAGGCCAACATCCCCTGAGCCAATCATTGTTGGAGAATCCCAGGAAGTGAAGGTGGAGGCCATTGTAGCTTCCCAAAGGTCCCGCCAATCCATTCTGCTCTTGGTCGCCTGGAAAGGTTACCCCTCATTTGAGAATAGCTGGGTGAACGCGCACGATTGTACAAACTGCAAGGACCTGATAGAGGAATTCCACGCCTCCCACCCGACAGCACCCTGCCCTCCCCAGACGATTGCGGCCATTCTGGCCATAAAGTTACTGGAGTGCCACAAGAACTATGCTTTGATCCATGCCCCCGGGGGTGGAATCCTCCCTGTCAAAAAAGGAATGAGTAGTGTAAGTCTTGGGGGACCAGCCCTTGCAACTGGATAGGGATCAGCACCCCTTTTGGACGAAAAGGGGCCCCAAGGCTCCAGTGGCCCCTCTGTCACAGCTGGGCGACCTAGCCCATGTGATAGATGAGCGCTGGGTGATGGCTTTCCCACCCAAAGACATCCCACTCCCACTTCTTCCCCCATCTTCAATCCTGGTAAGTTTGATAGAAGAGGTCTGAAGGGAGATTGCACACATCAGGGGGCATGGAGAGGCCCCTGGGGCCACCCACCCCCCAGGCAAACCATGTTTGAAATTTGGGAATTTGGCAATTCCCAACTTTGGAGCCCAGCCGGCAATTTCCAAACTGGGGAGCTGGTTTGGACTTGTCTGCTTTGGAAGCCAGATCAGAACACAGCTCGGACTGCAAACCTGGTCCTGAATGACTCAGATCATTGGCCCCAGTGTTCCAAAATGGATCCAGGGAGTTTGGTTTGCATGAATAGCCCAATTGAGGAACTGCCTCGTATTGCAAGTAATCTGATCCATGGACCCCTGCCTCCCAGGATAAATCTGGACTGCCTAAGCCATGCAAACAAGTGACTTGTGTCACCAGGACCCAGATTAGTAGTATCAACTTGTCTTGGCTCCAAGAATTTGGAAAATATTGCAAAAATTTTCTAAGCTTTTGCCAGAATTGGGAGCTGCCTTCTACCCCCTCTGAGCCATCCAACCAAATCCCTTACCCATCCCCCAAATGACCAATCCCTCGATACCTCCCCATGCCTATCGCCCCACTTAAAAGGCAGCTGCCCCCACCTAGGGCAGTTGTCAGTTCATTCTTTTGCCTTTTGTCAAAATGAAATTTGAAAAATACGCCTAGTTTGCCACGGCCTCCATCTGCCTTTAAAAAAATTTATAAACAATTCTGTTGATTAATCTGACAAAGTGCACCATTGCCCAAATCCTCTTGCCAATGTTCACTGACTGGATTATCTGGTCAATCGATCCTGCCATGTGGCAGCAGATCATAAACGCAATAATCTGCCCTGGCACCAATGATAAACCCGCTGCTTCATTTGTTTTCATGCATCCGTTAAACAGAGACCCTTCCATCGGTTTGGTTGCCAAGTCTTCCAAAACTGCTCCCCAGTTGGAGCAGCCCCAAGGCGTCCCTGGCCCACCGCGTGTGGGTTCAGCTTCCATAGCCACCCCTGCCGCTGCAGGTCCAGCCCACCAGTGGGACCTAGAGCGCCCCCTCCAGGGGAAGCTCGGTCCCAGCCCCTCTCATGAGGTTTACCATACCTTCACAAATATTTCCAATAATGTAGCGGCCTCTGTGCTGTTCCCCGCTGGTGCGCAAGCCCCCCTATCTGAATCTGAAGGCCAGCAACCATGAACCCTGGAGGAGTCGTCATCCTCCCTGCCTCTCCCACTCTTGGGGGTTGCCCCCACAAGACTCGCGGTTGCCCCCAATGCAACCATCTTGTTTGCCTTGGGGGCCTTAAGGACGTTACTGAATGTTTGCTTTCCTCACGTCTCCTGTAGTCCCCCACTTCTATTAGTAACCCGGAATTCTATGCCTCTGGCATTCTGGGGCCTCCACTGGGTGCTCGCGCACCCCAACTGGGAGCCCAGTATAGTTCTTTTTAGTTAAACCCTTGACATAAACCCACAGTAACAAAGCCCAATGGGATCACACATTTGGTAGATGCAGAATCAAGTGTCAAATCCTCAGCAAAACTCGCCAATGGCATCAGGCCATTGAAAATGTGTTATCAGTTCAAAACCTGCTCCAAACCTATAAGGACAAAGCACAGTGGGCGTGTACCTATTAATTGAAATGTGTCTAGTGATGAATCCCCAGTCAAAATTGCCAATGGCATCGATCCATAGGGCAATAATGTTGCTGATTTGTAAATCCCCTCATAATCTTTGGGGTAAAGCCCTACAGGCATGTACCTCCATTATCAAATGTTGCTAATAGCTCAACATCCTAACCTCAAAAATCTGGATTGTTGTTCAATGTTACTCACTTGGTCGAATGGATGCTGAAATGACTGGGCATGGGTGGGTTGGGTATCCCCTACCCATTTACGATCAGGTAGAACTGCCCCTACGTAGGGTGGCCTTGGAAGATTCCTGTAGCCCATCAGGCGAGACGCCATCACACTAACCGTCAGAAATTCAGTGTAACTGTGAGTTGGGCGTTTGAGGTCAAACCAATAGTGACTCAGCCCACTGACGATTCCTTCAAAGTCAGTTCAGATTGAAATCGTTTTTCCCCCTCCCTTTAAAGTTTTCTGGGTTAGGTTAAATATTGAGGGCCTAATACTGTGCTTTTATAAATTTTCTTCAAATTGACCACTATTTAAAACAGGCACAACGCACTGAGGAAATTTTCCGTCAATTTTCTTATACCACTTTTCAATAACAATCTCCACGAGAACCCAATTTTTGATTTTACTTCAAGTTTTTCTTGCCAAGCTCCCTATGGCACTAACCCGTGGCCCATCAGGCCCTACATTGGCTGGGCAATACCAGTCATGATAGTAACATTAGCTCCCTCTGTAGCCAATTGGGCCTATCATGTAAGAAACATCTGGGAATTCAACCCCATTGTTGAAGCCATCCGCCAACAGGTATTGGAATCCTGTGGGCTCATCTATCTCCACTTCATGTAAGGATCTTCCCCCTCACCTCTGTTTTTATGCCAAACCCTCCCATGGAGTATCCCAAAGCTGCTAGTCCAATTGTTCAACTCCCTTCAGCAAGTCATGGGGTCTGGAGTTGCAACAGCCTGGTTCATTGCTGGGTTCCTTTTTATATTTGCCACACATCAGCGCTCACTTTTCACTCATCTTCCCGCTCCATATAACATCTTTCAAGCGGCAATGCCTCTGCCATTCTGGATTGCCTTTTGGGTTTTTTGGCATCCAGACTGGATGGCCAGTCTAAAATTCATATGCTGTCTCCATGACATAATTGACCAACTTGTTGTTTCCAGCCATTTCCACCCTCTTCATAAAGGTGGGCGCCGCATGGTTGCCTTTTATCAAATGAACGTGCAGTAGGTAGTTTTTCTCCTGCTGTTTTTTTGGTCAGTTGTCGATTTTGTGAGCAGCGTTCAAAATGCTTTGGAGGCATTTCTCCATGGTAGCCGGGCCCCATTGGCCACTACTTTTCCCTTAGATCATTCTCAAGTAGGAAATCCAGTTGTCCCTTCCCAAGGTATTGCTAATCAGGTCCTTGACGCCCTTTCTAAGGTGCAAATGTGATCTGCTGTTGCCCTTGATATTGCTGCTTCATTGTCCAACGCTCAGCAAGGTGTTTCTCTTTTGAATTCAGTTGAAGGCGAAGCCCATCAGTGGGTGTGAGGACTTATGAATTCTGCTACTTGTGCAGGAGATACTAGCTCACTTGGCACAGCAGTATCAGCAGCTTTGAAACCCCTGTGTCACGTTCAGAACGATTATTTCAATTACTTTCTTTTATCTCTGAAGACAATAGCTTGGCCTCTTTAACTGCAGCCTTCCGTGAGCAAGCCCCAACGCTTGAGTTTTCTAGTGATATGCTCCAAGCAATTTTCAGATCTGCGTTGTATTCCGCCTTCGTCATCAAAAAGTTTGGTATACCCCTATGAGGACAGTAGATCAAATGTTCAAGGCTGTAACTTCCATTAATACATCTCTTCTCCATGATCCCCACTTTCAAGTTGGAAACTACATGACTGGGTTGCCCAACAGAGACTTGGTTTCTGTCCCCGTTGTGAAACCAGTATTGGTATTGGTCTCAGAGTCAGCCAATGCCCCTACGCCCAAGTTGAATTACCTTGGTTCACCTTTCAATGAGTCATTAAAAGCCCATATTGAAGAAGCTGGTTCCCAAACCCTTGCTTTTCACAACTTTACTCCCAAAAATCCTGATTTCCCCCTTGATTTGCTAGCTATCTCTTCAGTATCAGCAGAAATGACCAAATCTGCCAATAAACAGAAATCCGCCTATTTTTATTGCCAATAAAAATTAGTATTGGATTCCACCATGTGTCCTTTGAGGCCTTGGTGGACACTGGAGCAGCTGGTAATCTTATATGTATAGCTGGCCCACCAGCTGGAACTTGACCTGGACTTGGGTCCTATGGTGATGTTCGCTTTGTCAGCCTCTCAGCCCTCAAGCATTGTACAACTACCAGTACCTTTCTTGGTTCACCAGTTTAGTTTTTGTGATCGGTTCTCCACAATGCCAAACTTAGTGTTTACAGTAATTTTGGGGGTGGGTTGGTGGCATCAGCATAATGTTAGAATTCACCTCAAATCTAATATGTTGTCATTTTACAATGGCCATATGGAAGGCGAGTTTTCCTTACTGGATACACTTATGAAAACTCAGGGTCATAATTCAATTACTTCCCTTGTTTCCCATAAAGGCCTCCCATTGGATTTCCCTGAGGCATTGATGGGATATCGAAGTATCTTCAATTCTGAGAAGGCGGACCGCCACCCCCATAATACAAAATTTGACTTAGGGTTTGGGACAAAGGTGTAGGTTGTGAATATTAACTGTCCTTTGTACCCGCATACAGCAGAGGAGGAGGCTTCTCTCAATGCATGGTTGGATGACATGCTTCAGAAGGGTTGGCTCTTCTAAGAAAAATCCCCGGTTGCTTCTCCCATCATCTTTGCCAAGAAGGCTGATGGTTCCATTATCCCTGCGTGGATTATGGACACCTAAATAAAATCACAGTCTATGATTCCTACCCTATGCCGTTGGAGCAAACAATTGGCCAAGAAATTGACAAGTTGCGTGTGTTTTCTAAACTAGATCTTGTTAATGCCTTTAATAAGAAATGGGTGATAGAAGGTCAGGAATAGCTTATTGCTATTTAAACAAAAAGGGGTATCTTCCAATTACAAGTAATGCCATTTGGGTTAAAAAACACACCGTCCACAATCCAAAGAATGATTGATAGTGTACTGGGTGACATCCAATTAACCTGCGCAGTCACATAAATCAATGATATCTTGGTACACTCCCCCAACTCCTGAAATACATGTGAAGGACTTGGAAGCAGTAGTGGCTGCCTTGCACAAGGCGGTCCTAATTGTCAAGCCTTCAATGTGAGCTTTATAGGGAGGAGGTTACCTTCTTGGGCAATCTCGTTTTAAAAATGGGTACGCCATTTCCCCCAACAAGTTGGATGCCATCCGCGAATGGACAACTCCAACTTTCCAAAAGCAATTGAGAAGCTTTTTAATCACTATCATTTTCTTAAAGAAATTCTCCCCTGCCCTATCCTAGTAGCCGCTCCACTTCATCTGCTTACAGGTCAGAATGTTCTCTTTTGTTAGACGCCTGAGTGCCATCAGGCATTTGAGTCAATCAAAAATGTGTTCTTATCACCCCCCATCTTAAAACACGTGGACCCCTCCAAACCCTATGTCATAGTATGTGATGCCTCATCTGTTGAGGTAGGGGCGGTTTTGCTTCAGGAGCACGATGGGTTGGAATATCTGGTCACCTATTTTCCCAAAAGTTCTCTCCCACTGAGAAGTCTTGGACCATCTATGATAAGGAGTTGGCAGCTGTCGCATGGGCCTTGAATCATTGGTAATATCTCTTATGAGGCGCTCAGAATGAGTTAACAGTCCGCATGGATCACCAAGCCCTCATTTATTTTCGTAAGCCACAGAAGATGGCACATTGGGAGGCTCAAACCTACCGGGATTTGTGTAGTTTCAAATTCAAATATGAGTTTATAAAAGAAGCATTAAATGTACTCTCTGATTTCCTCAGTCATAACCCTGCTCATTGCCCAACTGACTCAGATGAAGCGGATCTGGTCACAGTAATTCCCCCCACTCAAATCTTATCCATTGTAACTCCCATGGTCTTGACAGTGGACTTAGCTCCTGACGCGCCCCTTATTTCATGGGTCTTGGCAGCCCAAATGGCTTGTGCAGAAGGTGTGGACCTTCTGGAGTGACTGTCCCTCCCAATTTCAAAACATTCTCTATATTCCTTGGCTGAGGGCCTCATTAATTTTTGTCAATGGTGTAAGTTCCTCCTCTTTTTTTGAGCTGAAGTGATTCATGCTCATCATGACCCCCAGCAGTTGGTCATTCTGGAAATAAGAAATGTATCGACTTAATCAAGCGCACCTATAATTGAGCGGTCTTGTCAAAAGAAGTGCCAGTCTGAATTGCTGACTGTGTTACTTGCACGCAGGCAAAGTCAGATCAGAAGGGAAAAAATGGTCTCCTTCACCCTTTACAGCAGGCTGACGGTCCATGGACATTGGTGTCCGTGGATTTCATTGTCAAACTTCCCTGTTCTAATGGGTTTACTGTGGTGATGGTGGTGGTTGATCGTTTCACAAAATTTCCCCTATTTATCCCATGCTCTTCCACTATCACTTCTGAGGAAACTGCCCGTCTCTTTGTGAACCATGTGTTCTCTATGTTTAATCTCCTGCAGGAGATTGTCAGAGACCAGGAGGTCACAGTTTATGGCGCGGTTTTGGATGAGCTTCTGTCAATCTTTAAAATTATGCCACGTTGCTTCATGGCGTATCTTCCCCATTCTGATGGACAAACTGAGTGGGTTAATAAGATGCTGTAACAGTACTTGTGCTGCTATGCTGCAGCTGCGTGGGATAACTTTTCTAATGAATTTCCCCTTGCTCAGTTTTCCTATAATAATAGAACGCATGCTCTACAGGGGTTTCCCATATGAAGCAACCTTGGGGTACAACCCTTCATTTCAGTCAGTCTGTGCCTATGCCCAGAGGTCCCAGCTGCCACGGATCATGCGGAGCACATTTGGTCTACCCAGTCCTTGGTTTGGGAGCATCTTCAAGGCTATAAATGACTATAAGCAGTTTGCAGATCGGAAGAAGCTCCCAGCACATGAAATTGTGGTGGGTTCATGTGTCATGCTTGACACACGTCATTTGAGGATGCAGGTGCCTTCTTGGAAGTTTGCAAGTAAGCATTCAGGTCCCCACTTGATGAAGGAAATTTTAGGTAATGGCGATTTCCAGTTGAAATTGCCACCTCACTGGAAGCAACATCCAGTCTTCCACGTATCTCAGCTGTACCCATTCAAGAGGGCAATCCCCTTGTATCCTGAGCCAATAATGATTGATGGTATAGAAGAGGCTGAAGTGGAGGGTATTTTAGCATCCTGTAGATCTTAGAGGTTGGTTCAGTATCTCATCACATGGAAGGGCTATCCAGACTATGAGAACAGTTGGGTCAGGGCCCAAGATAGTGCAAAAGGATTGAAGCTGGTTGAGGCTTTCCACGTTTCCCACCATGAAGCTTCCCGTCCTCCCTCAAAAATTGCTACGTTAATGGCGATTAAGTTGCCCAAGGCCCACAAAAATGTGGCTCTCATGCAGTTCCCTGGTTTTGGCGCCCCTCCTTTGGAAAAAGGGAAGGGTAATGTAAGTCTGGGTAACATCCCCTCTGCTTAGACTGGGCAGTGTACCATTACCCAATAAAAAGGGTCTAAAGAGGGCGGATGTACCTTTCATCACACAGGGTGATCTCGCCCATTTGGGAGACGAGCGCTGGGTAAAAGCTCTCCCTCTGAAGACTCCCCCTGTCCTTGCACTTGCCTCAGCCAAATTATTATGGCAAATCGAGGAAATTTGCGCCAAAATTATTGGAAACCGCCACCTCCATGAGCTGAAAGGTTCTTATGAAGTTGACGGCGCCAAGCCCTCAAAATCAAAGTCCAAATGCTTTAAACTCATGGTAATAAAGCCAACAGGCTCACACATTCGGTAGATGTGGATTCAAGAGTTAAATCCTCAGAAAAACTTGCCAATGCATTGGACCATTAGTAAATGTCGTTGGTTTGAAAACTGCTCTAGTACATACAGAGAAAAACCCCAAAAGGCGTGTACCACTTAATTGGAATGTGTCTAGTGATGAATCCTCAGTCAAAATTGCCAATGGCATCGAGCCATAGGGCAATAATGTTGCTGAATTGTAACTCCCCTCAAAATCTTTGGGGACAAAGCCCTACAGGCATGTACCTCCGTCATCAAATGTTGCAATAGCTCAAAACCCTCACCTCAAAAATCTGGATTGTTGTTAAATGTTACTCACTTGGCCAAACGGAACCAAAGTGACCAGGCATAGGTGGGTTGGGTATTTCGAACCTGTTTCCAACCAGTTGGGACCACCCCTACATAGGGTGGCCTTGGGATATTACTGTTGCCTGCTGAGGGAGATGCCATCACGCTAACCGTCAGAAGTGCAGTAAAGCCATGAGTTGGGCATTCAAGGTTGAACCAAAAGTGACACGGCCTGCTGCCAGTTCCTTCAAATTCAGTTCAGATTGAAATCGTTTCCCCCTCCCTCTTAAGTTCGCCAGGTTAGGTCGAATCTTGAAGGCCCCAATCCTGTGCTTTTATAAGTTATTCCCCAAATTAACCACTATATAAACAATCATAACACACTTAGGAAATTGCCAGTCAATTTTCTTATAACATTTTTTAATAACAATCGCCACAAGTTCCCAATTTTTGATTTTACTCAAAATTTTTCTTGCTGATATCTCTATGGCACTGACCCTGTGGCTCATTGGGCCTTACATTGGCTGGGCAATACCAGTTATTATAGTAACATTAGCTCCCTCTATAGCCAATTGGGCCTATCATGTAAGAAACTTCTTTAAATTCAACCCCTTTGTTGAAGCCATCCGCCAACAAGTATTGGAATCCTGTGGGCTCATCTATCTCCACTTCATGCGAGGATCTCTCCCTACCTTTATTTTTATGCCAAACCCTCCTATGGAGTATCCCAAAGCTGCTAGTCCAATTGTTCAACTCCCTTCAGCAAGTCATGGGGTCTGGAGTTGCAACATCCTGGTTCATTGCTGGGTTCCTTTTTATATTTGCCACACATCAGCGCTCACTTTTCACTCATCTTCCCGCTCCATATAACATCGTTCAAGCGGCAATGCCTCTGCCATTCTGGATGCCTTTTGGGTGTTTTGGCATCCCAAGTGGCAGGACAGTCTAAACTTCATATGTCATCTCCCTGACAGTAGTGCCCTTCTTGTTTTCCAAAATCATGCAAATTTTGCACCATCTAACAGAATAATCTTGGTCAGCGGGTAAAATCCAAAAATATGCAACTGGATGACCTTGGGTTATTTGAAAAGATTTTTGAAATTGGCCGTTAAGATTGGTAGGGGTCCATGGTAAGAAGGATCAAGCACTCTGAGGGCAGATAAAAGGCTCCCATATAGACGGATTAGTTTCCACAGACTTCCAGTAAGTGATCAGGCGAGATAGTAACTTAACTCTCCATATTCACCAGTTTTGAGATCTGGGGTATAAATACTTGGTTGTTGGAGCAAACGGGCTTTCCATCTTGAGCCTCAGCACTGGATGGAGGTAGCTTGGATTTTCGGCTAAACTACTCATTACTCTAGTCATTCAATAAAATTAGATGTTCTAGTAATTAGCTCCTAGATTTTCTTCTTACTTTCTCCTTAGGGAAGGCTTTTAAAACTTAGGGAATGTGATATCCAAGGATAAAAAATTATACGTCCTTATCACTGACTTTGGTGTCAAATTAAATAAGGATTTTCGTGCCTGTAAAAAGGTCATAACTAACATTCACTAAAACAATTACCGTGGCTGACGTGTCCAGTGATTAAAACCAAAGTGGTAAGGAAAAATAGGATTCCAGGGATTGGGTATGGTGAGGTCCCACGATCCCATAATCTCAGGTTTAATCTTGATCAGGAGTGACCTTTATTCATTTCATTAAATGAGAAGAGATGAAGTTGACTAATGATTTGGTATTAATTACTGCCATAATATTCACTTTTGAACAATTACCTTAACATGAATAACCTCAGTGCCAAAATGGGGATTGATTAAATTCAATTCATGGAAGAAATGGTCTGTAAAGAGCAGAGTATAATGAATTTAAACTTTATGGGGATCAATGAATTTATTAACCCTCTCAACAGGTTTAGATAATATATGTACCATTCAGAGTTGTAAGGAACTTTAAAAGCGATATGAGGCACAGAAGCATCAACATAGGGATACTTACGCTATTATCTGATTCCTCTTCTCCTGAGTCATCAAATTTTTTCTTCCAATATGCATCCTCAGGATGACCAAAGATCCCGCTATAGGAGCAAGGGTCGCGTCAAGGCAAAAATATGGAACTCTTCTACTGCATGAATGAGAGTCAAAACCCTTTATTAGGTGATTTTTGCACTTCTAAATCAGGAAACTCCATTATAGTTCCCTAATATCAAAAATTGATTTATATAGTTAATTTGTATTTTAAAAGAGTAGTATTATACTCACACAGGTATGAAAAGTGGAGATGACAGCAGAGATGGCATCATCTAAAGTAATGCATGCGTAGGATGTGGGGCCTGAGCTTTATATAAAACCACTTAACAAACTTGGTATAGGTCTCCCCACATTTAGGGAAGACCTACATAAAAGCTTATTTTTATCCAGAAAGGGTTATATTATTTCCAAAATCATTAATAATGGCCTTTTTTAGCTCAACACAAGTAGTACACTCTCTGGAATAAAGCTTGATGATCTACTAGGCCTTACTATCAAGACATATATGAATTTTTTTTAATTTTTATTTGAGGTGGGCTGACTTGGGGATGATACCGCACCAATTAGGGAAGTGAAGAAAATAGGAAAGGAGGATAAAACCTGGAAAACCTCCATGTGCGGCGTATGATAGGCCAGGAACTCCATGGACCACCTTTGCTATTTGCTATCTCAGTTCGGGGCATTGGCGCACAAAACCAACACAGTCAAAATCATCCCCTACCCAAAGTCCATTATTGGGATCAAACTTGGGAGGCAGTGTAGAGGGTCCATACTCTACCACTGGGGTATCCTCCCTTATCAAGACATATATGTATGTGTTAGAACTTTTGGCAATCCATAGCCGTTTCATCACACCTTCATTCAAGAAGAGATAGGTCTGGATAGTTTCAGTCCCATACACAAACTTTTCTATTTTTAAGGTAGGCCTGAAAGGGCCAACAGATTTAATGAGGACATGGATAGCTAGAGAAAGAGACCTCTCAGACTCAGTTAGTTCAGTGATTCCCATGTGAGCTTGAGGATAACCATATCAACTTCACACTGTAAATTTAAGTCATCCTGGATGTTATTCCCCCATTTATTGAAATTGAAGAGAGAGGCCTTGGAATCTAGGAGTCTCTGAAGACTCTCTGAGTCAGCTGACTGGCCTTATACTCTGAACATGGTATCTTACCTAGTCTCAAGTGGTTGAAAGTTAGGGGTAATTTGCTTGAGTTTATCATTCAATTTTGATCAGTTTTTTCTGTATGGTGGCCAACTAAGAACAGGTTTTGTGTAGGGAAGAAATTTTGTTATGCATTGAAATCAGATTAAGATCCTCTTCAAGATAGCCCTCTTCAATGTCAACCATACTCTATGAGCCACTTTTTTAGTAAAATTTTTGTTCAAGGGTTTTGATTTGTACTTCTTATTTCATCAGAGGAGGGCTAATAGACAAGGAGGTCCCTGAGGGGTCCACTTGGACCTTAAGGATCTTGAGGGCTTGCTAGCCCTTAAGTTACTTCAGGGCCAGTATGCCAGGAGGTTCTTTTTGAATATAACCTTTTGAACAGGTGGAATGGTGGCCCTTTCACTCAACTGCGGGAATCTAAATAGAGATGCTTTGACCTGAGCATCAATAGTTTGTGAATTTTATTAATTTTGAGCTAAAAGACCAGCTAAAGCTCACTATACTTGCTGATATAAGTCAGAGGTGGAATGGCCATCCTCTGAGGAGTTGACCATTGTAGGTACCATATGACCCTGTTGTCACTTTGGGCCAGATGGGGTAAAAACTTATTAGTCTCCTTTGGTTATCCAAAATAGCTTCTCAATTATCTTTGCCAAAATTAAATAATATTTAATTTAAATCAATAAATTGAGAGTATAAACGCTGCAAATGTCCAAATTTTCATTTAATCTTCATGTGATAAAATCATAATAATTGCATTTGCTGATTAATGATGGGGTAAACAGAATGTCAAATGCATGATTTAGTTTAATCCACTGCTACTTTGTTACTATAAAGAGTGGCTGAGGAATATAGAAGCATCAGGTTAGAAGCAACCCGTTAGGAGTGAATACAACTTGTTCCCCCCAGGGGTGATAGTTCCAAGCAGCAAAGCCTCTACAGTCCTAGCTACTTCAAAATCCTGGATTTGACAAAGTGATTAATCAGGAGCTGGAATATTCAGGGTCATTGCTGCTCTGAAAACAAGTTCCCAAGCGCTCAGAATAAGAATTTCCAGATTGCTGAAGTTGACCTATCTGTCACACTCACATTCCCCTCCATACTAGTAGGGCTATTATTTCTATAATTGTTCATTATGAAGGTATTTTTTCACCAGGTAGACTTGAAGAAACCTGGCAGGGAGCACCAGTATTAGAAAATCATTATATTTTGAAGGCCAGTTTTTTTGAAGGCTACATAATCATTAGTTGTAATAGCACCAGCGGTTCTCCTAGTAGAGTAGCTCATCTCTAGGAATACTCTTAGCAGGATATATTGTTTCTAAAGAAAATATAACATTCTGGTTAGCATTTTTTGGTTAAACAAGGAAAAGGAAGTGGGTACAGATAATTGTGTTTGTTAGTTAAAATTCAGTGAAATTATCACTTTAGCAGGGTTTCTATATTGGTAGGTGAAGTAGATCTCCAAATGGCAAGATTTTTTTCCAAATAATACAGAGAAATCATGTGGGATTTTAAAAATTTCAATTTGACCATCTAACCTCCCATTGTTCATAGCTACATCAGTAGCTCCAACATCAGTGGAGCTCCCAAGATTGAGTTGCAAATTACCTCTTATTCAAAATTTCTCAGAACTTTTGTAAAACTCATTATTCTTGTCTATATATAGCCTCAACTATAGGGACCTCTCTGAAAACAAAAATTTTAATCAAAACAATATTGTTATTTCAGATAAAAATTATATGATACATGGAAAGATCTGCAAAAAAGTAGATAAATGTACTACTAAAAAGTCTTTGTATAGCTATTTCTTTACTTTGTATGAGCCTACTTAATTCTTCTGATTTATATAATCTTATTATTCAGTTTAAAAAATATTTATCCAAATTGAGGCTCAGAACTCCTTCACCACCTCATATTCCCACGGCGCAAAGGACTGATTAAACACTTTAACTAGACATTGATATACATGTTTGAAGGTAGCACCACTGATAACCCTGCCAAATGGTTAAAAAATTCCAACCTTTCTATGGTGTCACGATAAATTTTTTCAATGAAACCTTTAATACTATCTATAAGCCATCCCATGTCATCAGGTTACAACCTACTAAAATAGAAGAAAACAGAGTATCCTGACCAAACCTGTTATATATCTAGATTTACTACATTAGAAAGAATTTATAAGCTTGTAGTGAAGATAAAGTTGAACAATAAATAAAAATCAAAAAACATAGAATAATATATATAGGTAGAGGAAATTATTTTACTTTTTTAAATTGATTATATAACTATAATTGCATGAAGAACTCTTATCAAGAAAAGGACCCTACAGATGTTTAAAATTTTTCCCATTTTAGAATTATAACTTGGAGACTTTCAGCAAAATTGGTAGTCTATCATTGATTGGAGCTGCCTCATGTTTAATATATAGAAAATAGGGAAATTATCACAATGATAGTATGTACAGGTTGTTTTGTAAATGACATTCAAAATTTATCTCGCTTAGATCTATTTTCTGCAATATTGGAACTTTTAACTAACTCTTAGAACGTGTGAAAGAAAGACCCACTCATCTTTTATTAAGCTCTAAAAATTGTCAGACAGATTTATTATTTGGCAAATCAAACCTAATTTCATTACAAATATACTACTAACTTCCAGAAACTCATGTTCTATATGGTGCTTATAGCTTACCAGATGTTTTAAATTAATATTTTTATATATATATAGATACCTTTAAACACTCAGCCAAGCCCATTGAACTAGTCAATTTTAACCAAATTCCACCAATTACTCAGCCAAAACCAATTGCCCTTTTGAATCAACCAAAGACCACCAATCATTCTATCATAGTTAAAGCCAAATGAAACTATTTACTCAACCAAATAATAGTGGAGTTGACCAGTGTTGCTCAGGTTTATTAACAAAAGATTTGAAATGATTAAATTAGATTTTATATTACAGTTAAATAGTGTTATTACCTTAAATTGCTTAAGTCAAATAAAAAATCAATTAAATTGAGTATTTTAGATATTATATCATAGATAGACCACTAAATTGCTTAGATAAAACCAGTGAACATAATAAATCAACCAATCACCAACTGCTTGGTAAAACCAAACTAGACTAATCAAAAAACTAAAACCCCAGCTTTTCTTTCCTGTAAGAATCTCTTTTGTTTATAGGTGATTAGATTGATTCAACCAATCACAACTTGTCCTATTTGTGCCGTCCAATCAAGGGATGACAAAGCGACCTAATCCACTGATCTCACACACCTTTGCTGCAGCGACAAAGGGGAACAGCACAGGCCAGAAGGCTCAGCTGCTCAGCTTTAACTGTATAACAAAAAGGGACCATATGTCCCAAATAGAGATTATCTCAAGGTAATATAAGATTTCCACTAAACTGGCAATATCAGTCACATATTTCTAAGTCCTCACGAGAATTTGGTGTGCATATTAACTTTGGCATTGAGACCTCTACAAAATATGAAGCATTTTGTCAGGGTATCCCATGATGCTTCCCAGAAGCTGTAAGCTTGACTTAAAAACTCACGATGGGAACCTTAGACTTTGGCTTCACTACTGTGGAGGCAGCTGACACTGCTTTAGCTGCCCCATTTGTAGTCACCTACACTAAGCTTATGGTAGGCAAGGAGCCTGAGAAAATTACAGCCAATATCCCAATTACACATACCTGATTTTGGGATGATGAAAATCTTTTTGTGGTACTAGAAAAACTTCTGACCACTGAAAAGAGGGACTACCTGGAGGCAGCGCTAACAAGCGGCCTGAGCATACAGGGAACTAGTTTATTTTAAAATGTGAAAAACCGCTTCCTTTCCCACCTGACTACAGATAAGGCTGTAGCAATGATACACCTGGGCATGGATGCTGAGGGTGACATCAATACAATCCCATACTTAAGAGTACATTGTAGACCCAAAGGGGAGCCAGTCCCGCCCTTTCTCATTACACTTAGAAAAGTGCCCGCCTATAGGCACATGATGCAACAAAGTAGGGTATATAAATAATGCCTGTCTGGCTACATGGGAGGGAAGAAAGTTTATTGAGTGTAAAGAAAGCCTGAAGGAAACAGATCAGGGGGACGAATTAACAGTCTGCCTTTGGGATCACAGGCCAAATATGAGGTAGTCCAGCCAGTTTCTCCATAGCAGAGTAAAGGAGCTAAAATGGCCAGAAAGGTAGCGGAGAAGGCCAAGCATAAGAAGCAAATGGAGGAGAAGGAAGCGGCGATTTGAGAGGAAGCGGTAGTTGTAACTTTGAGCAACAAAATGAGAACCTCTCTAGTATAACTGCCCCCAGGATAGCCAGCAGTCGCAGGATAGTGAGAAGTGGGCATATCAACCAGAAATGGATAATGCACACTTCTTACCTGTACACAATGGAGTCCACCCTATTCAAGTACCAGTTAATAAGCCCATCTAATAAGCTAAAAGTTTCTCAACCCTCAACGGGATGGATGACAATAGTGGTCACTGCACTGAGAATTTAAGTCAGAACTCTGATCCATCTAAATGACAATCAAATACACAACCCCCAAACCAATTATGTAGGTCCTATGACTAGGGCCATGTTTAAGAAATTCACCTCAGCTGCACAGGGATAATCAGGCCCTATGAAGTCATAACAGGCGTTCTGGTCTCACTAACAAATGGGATTCTCAAAATAGAAGGACTCTCATCCACTAAGTTCCTGAATAGGAAACGAGGGCTCATGATAAGCCCCCCAGTGGATGTGCTTGCCTTGCAGGAGTGCAAGTGCACCTCTGGAAAGTAGGATGAGCTTTCCAGGCTTTTTCTCCCTTCAAGAACATTTTGGACCAGCTTTTGTGGATTTGTAGTCAAGGCATCAGCTGCTATTGCAATCACCAACTACTATTCTCATCTGGAAGAGAAGGTTTTAGTTTTGGCCTTCAATTGGGGAAACCAAGCATAAAAAGCCACATTGGTATATGGCCTTGTGAAAGCGGACAAAAGGGAAGAGTTTTGGTCAGCCTAATCAACTTGAAACTTCCGGAAGATATGATTTACCTAGGGGACTTAAATTGCTGTCTGGACAGAACTTGTGACAGATGGCTAAATGTCGCAAACCCATCAATAGGATTGAGCCAATTATAACATTAATGACAAAAAAGGCCTTCTAGATGCCAAACCATACTCCAAACCATATTTTCCAAATATGACGCGGCTCAATATTGTAAGTAATCAACTAATCAGCGCCACTAGACCAGGTTGGATACTCATACCCATGTCGCTGAAATCATAGGCTAAAAAGTTTGCAACAAATGCTCTACAACTATCAGACAATAGAATGGTGAAAATTAGCCTCCAATGAAATGAAGAACGTCCAATGCAAAATCACTGGAAAAGGATGCTTACAAAGACGTGTCATATGGTCCAAGTAGAAGATCAGATGAAAATACATGCAGAAGTACTAACCAAGTGCACCAACTCAGAAACATTATGGCAGCAGTGGAAAACGTTAAAAAGAAAATTTTGTCCACCCCAGCCCATGATGCCTCACGTTGCACAAGGAAAGAAATTGGAGAACTTGCCAAAGCTCAGAAAATATTAAAGTATCTAGAGAGATTCCTGCCTCGCACTGGCTACTCACCTCAGTAGGCTAAAGACTGGGTGAAACAGACACTAATCATCAAGAAACATAAACAACTTCAAATGCACATGGAGGCCCTATAAGCAGGGGCCAGAGGGGCCATTCAATGAGATCGGACATCCAAGTTCTTTTACCACTTTTACAAAACGCGGTCTAAAAACTCCAGTCCACTGAGCTTTAAACACATGACGGTTAAATCACTAGTGGCCCAGAAGCAGTAGCATCCATCACCCACTCTTACTACTTAGAACTGTATAAGGTGGTCTCAACAGAGGAAGCCGCTAAGGACTAACTTATCAAAGCTCACCTCAATTCGCCGAGCACTTAGCCAACCTTGTTGACCCCATAACGGAGGAAGAGCTCACAGAAGTTCTATGGAGACTAGTCTCCAACAAATTCCCAGAATCAGACAGCATCCCATATAAATACTATAAATCACATTATGAAGCAATAAAGAAGCCCATGCTCTATCTCTTTAACTTAATCCTGCTAGAGGGGAGAGTGATCCCAGGAGGCGCGGAAGCTTATAATATAGACTTCACAAAAAACGGGAGTTTACTGACCTTAACTACTGGAACCAAATATCTCTAATCAACGCAAACATGAAGATAATGGGGAATATTATGATTAAGCGTCTTTCAGAAAAAGCAAAGGATTGCATTGCACCACAACATGGTTTTACCACAGGGAAGAGCATCTGGGATAAAGTTCACCAAGTAGCAATTACACTAGGAGGAGCCTCTAAGTGTACGCTTTGCTTTCTAGATCAAGACAAGGCATATGACATAGTGATTAGGACTACTTGGCGGCAATACTTCACAAACAAAGCTTCTTCTAAACTCGTTATCTCATGTGTAACAAACAACCAATTGTCATCAACCTTCTAAGTTCTTGGTTCAGCATTTATTTCACCTCTGATTACATCAAAAAGAGCCTTCCACCAGGGGGACCCACTTATCCCTATCCTGTACAACTTCACAATTGACCCCCTCTTATGGGTGGTGAAGAAACAGCTAAACAATATCACATACAAGGGTCAAAAGTCACTTAAGTTTTTGGCCTTTGTGGATGACTGTGTGGTAGGGGTCTCATCCAAGGTGGATCCAAAGAAGGTAGAGAAGATAATCATCTTATATGAAAAAGCTTTCAATCTAAACACAACGAAACTAAATCACAAGCCTTGGAGTTATCAAATTTTAAGCGCCCAGGACCTAAAATAAGAGGACAAAAAGAAAGGTCATAAACTAACGCAAAGTTGTGATTTGTAAGAATCCAGCTTTATCCCACCTCCCTTTCAGATGCCTTGCCCAAAGGAACCCATCAGACACTTAAGGATTTCCATCACAAGCGCGAGTATAGCAACTCAAGATGTGGAAGAGAAGTTACTTCAGGATATCTAAATGATAGTGGAAAGATGGAAGTTCAGGAAGACATCCATTGATTGAAAATGCCAACTTGCCAACACTATGCTTTTATCAAATATCTGATACCCTGCACATGATATTGCTTTTAGCAAAATTTTGTTTGTAACAACACACAGAAATACTACAACCCTGGCTCTGGGGCACGCGCTCTCCCCAGCCAGAACTACCACACTTATGAGCCAACTTCTGAAGGCATGATGGTGATATTTGACCCTGAATGCAACGCTGCAAACATCTTCATGAAATGGGTCAGTGCCACGACTTCACAGGAAAGGATTTCTTCTCCATGGGCATCAGCAGCAAGGATCCAAAAAGCCAGAAACCTGGCCCTCAAAAACCCAAAATACCTAACCATCCTATACAACTACCTAGGTTCACGCCCAGAGTTAGTGGGGCCATGGGACGTGACGCCAGAGCCTATGGTGATGCTCCCATATTCTTAAAATATTATAATCATGCCAAGGATCTAAATTGAAACCCAAAAAATATGCTGTGGGAAAAAATGGAAAGCTCTAAATCTCAATTGGAATGCAGCACCACCAGCCAGTGCAAATACCATGGGCTTGTTCATTCAGCCGATCCCAGAGCTGGATTTCTGGGGAATAACACCCCCACCAATTTCTACAAAATCACCTGGAGAATATTGAGTGAGCCTATCTTTCACCCCAAAATTACAGACCTGCACTGGAGAGTTGAAAAGTGTTTGTTTTACATGGGGGAGCACTCAAACGCAGCACACAGGCAGTACACCATTTGAAATGAAGAGGATTCACTGCTCAAAGGTGCGTTATGTGTAAAATGGCGGAAAAAATCTGGGAGGAAGCAGTGCATTTATCACAGCTGCATACCATGAGCCCCAACTATTTTGCCAAAAACTGGCTTTCCCAGTCCAGGTCAAGGCAATGAGACTGTGACCGCAACAGAATAATCTTTGTCTTAGCACTATGGGCGATCCATTGTAACTGGGTCACTGCTACTGAAAGCCCTCAAAGGTCTGGCCCATCTAGGACCATCAACAACTTTCACCTTTGTCTAAACGAAAAACTATGGCTACTAGTTGTTTGGAAATGCTAAACCACCATGACAAAGTGTGCAAGTAGCATCATGAGATATTACCCACACGTTCAAGATATCTGCAGTGCACCAAACATGTCTATGGAAATCCCATTCTCCCAAAGAATTGAAGGACCCCCTAAACAATAACTCACAACAAGGCGCGATGGCCAAGGCTGTATGATTAACACCAACCCCTTTTTGCTTGTCACTTTATAAATTTAGTCTCAATTTACTCAGCCACCCCATTTGTTGAGTGCATCATCTCAGGTTGCATACTCCTGAATTAAATTAAAATTAAAAAAACAAAACTAAACCCCCCAACAACATACCAAAATCAATTAACTTATCAAATCAACCATCTAAAAACTGCTTACTAAAACCTTTTAGCTTTATAGTTTGTTAAATGACCACCAACCACTTGGTAAACCCACCTAAATGTCAAATCATTTAGATATTAAACTGCTCATTTGTAACAATATATAATTACTATTAATTATATATAATTTTTCCCCCTTTTACATATAAAACTTTTTATTTTACTAACTTTAAAATGGTTGTGTAGATCATAAACCCTTACAGGCATGTGCACAACAACTTGCTGAATCTTTATCACAATCAGATTAATGATATATGAACACATATAGTAGAAACAAAAAATAATCATATTATATATAGGTTGATGCCAATTATGCAACCAGAAATCTGATGATTCTAAATAGCTCTTAATAAATTGCCCCACATGCATCCTAAACCAGTTTCATACACTGAGGCAACTTTGTATATCAATCCTCATACCCAGCATGATATGTATTTAACTTTGGATAGCCCAAATAGAGAGTACCTAATGTTATTGAGAGGCCTGCTGATGTTAAAATTAGTGGTACATCAGCTTTTTTAATTGATAGTTATTTTCCACACTATTTATTGTTAATCAGCTATATGATGGCACTCTAATGGGCTGTTATTGAAGCAACTATGTAACTTCAAGTTGCAATATTATAAACTAAGATCCTCCTTATTTTTAGAGTAAACTTTCCATAATTGGGTTGAAACAGATGTTGTTGAATCAGTTCAGGAGCTGAACTGGTATGAGAAAAAAAATAATTAATAATCTGTGGAAAATTGTGTTTCTGAATTTAAAAGAGTGTGGCCAGGAGATGCCCTCAAGGTATAAAATATTGGTGCCTGGCCAAGGAAAAAAATAAAAGCAATATATATTATCTAATAGAAATCTCCATTCTCTTCTTATATCTTCTTATTTGGTGATACCATTGGAGTATTTAAATTTTTATTATTGTCCACAAGCTGCCCGAGAAGGAACATTAAGATTTTACAATTGCATGCATCGAAGAAGTACCTAATTATATAGGGACAAAATTTCCCTGAAAAGACTGGAAAATAATATACTTTTGTGGTGTCGTATGAGCCTTCAAATGGTAAAAATGCCATAAGACACAGGTGAGAATCAAGGATATAATAGCTAAATTTTCTTCCCTATTTTATGAGCCGGATTTCTTTTATCAAGTGAGCCGGATCCTCGAATTTAACAGTATAGCACTGATTGTTATGAAATTCGTAGTTTGGAGCTTTAACAATGTAGAATATTCTATATGACATTGTTTACTGGATCATTCCATAATAAATTGGCTTTGTATGGTGTTAAATTTTTGATAGATGGTGATATTAGGTATAGGGATATGATGCAAAAGCCAAGGGATCTTTCACTAGTTGATGGAAAGTTTATAGGAGGTGGAAGTTAACCGCCTTATGTTTATAAAAAGGCTTCAAATCACTACGGTATGAACTGATAGGAAAGGCCGTTTGATTTGTAAACATCGCATTTTAAGGTACGATAATGATTTAAAAGAGGGCATGGGTTGAATTTGCTTCAACAATAAAGGGTTTGAGTTGATATGCCCAGCGCTTGATGTATAAACTCAAGGGCTGATAACAAGATCCAAGTAGAAATATGTTATAAGGTAATTACCAATTGATGGCATTCAATTCCAGTGATATGTAACACAATAAAACGTGGTCTAGGTTTGCACTATAAAGCATAGGTAGAAAGGGGTATGGCGATCAAATGGACTCGGAACTTGGGATCGGGCCATCGGAGGGGCATATCATGATTGGACTTACGAAAGGGTGCCAAGAGGGAGAAGAAGAAAGGGTGGTCTATGTACAACCACACGAAATGGTGAGCAGCGGCGTTATGGAACTTGGAATTCTGGATAAAATCCAACCAGTGATGTACATCCCAACCCTCTACGCGTTTGAGAATACTGAAAGAGTAACTGGGTTCATGAATGAAGGGAGGTTGGTGTGGGCTTTATCTAGGGCGTTGGATAGAGTACCAATCCTATCGGGGGACCTAATGGGTACAAGTGTGAAGATCCCAGGGTCAGGAGCGTGGTTCAGTAGCCAGCGAGTTAACCATGATTTTCAAACCTTAGCGAAAGTCGACTTCAACTATGAGCTTATGCCCACTGATTACCTTTTTCGAAAAGCCATAATAAGAATGCTGGATGGTGGAGGCCCACTCTTCGCTGCCAAGGCAACATACTTCAATTGTGGTTCAGTCCTGCTTATGGTGAGCATCAGCCATGTTGTGGCTGATGGTTGCTCCGTTTATGAATTTATGAAGCTATGGTCAAAAGGATTTGGCCAGATGGTGGATTCTAGACTCCTACTAAAACCTTCACATATTGCTCCCCCATCACAACTTGTCAAGGCTTACGCCAAAGTCCCCTCAGTCCCAAAACCATTCCAAGACATAGTTCGGTTAGTGAGGATTGCCGTTGACCACGAGAAACTTAAAAATCACAAGAATAAAGCCAACTATGAACTTGGGGAAAATTGGGTATCATCGAATGATCTCATCTGCGCTAGCATCTGGCGTGCAATCACTCGCGCACGCCGCCTTCCCCCAACCCAACTCACCAGTTTAAGGCAGCCAGTGAACCTTCGCCCAATTCTGAAACTTCCTCCCACTTCGTTCGCCAATTTAACGTACTCCGTCGCCACCGATCCCATCCCAGTAGAATTACTCCTAACCTCATCAATTGGAGATATTGCATCACGTATTCGTAAAGTGGTAACCTCCATCAGCCCAGATCAGATCCGAGATCATATCACCACCATCGCCACCCAGCCCTCCCCCGGCGCAGTACCTAATTGCGATTTCCATTTCGGTTCCGATATCAACGTATCCGATTACTCCCATTTTGATCCAGCGCTTATCGATTTCCAACTTTCGCCTTCTCTCATCAACCACATCGGCTTTGTTGTGGAGGGCCTCCTAATCATCTGCCCAAAGACTAAAAGAGGTCAGTACTGCCATATGGGCCTCAGCAAACTTCATTATCAATCTTTTCTTAAAGATGAAGAGCTATGGGAACTTGGCTTGTTTCCAAGTGTCGCCAAGTCCAGTCAATCTTAAACTATTCAATCTTGTTGATTGGTTACATCTTCCACCGCTTAGAGTGCAGATTTTTTATTTAGGTTATAGCACTTCAATTTTCATACTAAACTATCTTAAATTGATCTATAGGTGATAAAAATGTTAGATATTTCTTAGAAAACTTATCTAGGGTAACTTTTAAATGCCCTTCTGGTACACGTGTGCTTCATGTATTATAATCAGGTTACATAATTACACTTTATAGTTGGGGCAGCTGGTAATGGGAGTATATAATATACAATCTCCAGATATACTGGCTGAGACAATCAATCGATACCAAGCTTATATGATAATGCTATAAGATTACAATATTTTCTAAACATGAAATTTCCTCTAGTTCCCAGATTTCATATAAAACTTTTTAACATCTCGATAACTAAGTTGATCTGCAAATTAATTTTCCCATCCACCATATATGATTATATCATCCAAATTTAACTGCGAGTCATTAGTGAATCCTGAATTCCGCAAAAATTTAAATCTTGAACCGACTTCGATCAAACCCTCATGGGTTGAATATCGCGCCGAGCCCGTTTATGCGACCAGTTTTAAATCGGCTAAAAGGCTTCATATTAGATATAATTTAAATTTCAAATTTTATTCGAGGTGGGCCGACCTGGGGACGATACCGCACCGATGAAGAATGATTCGAATTAATGGGAAAGGAGGATAAAACCCGGAAAACTTCCATACGCGGCGTATGATAGGCCAGGAACTCATGGACCGCCTTGCTATTCGCTATCTCGGTTCGGGCATCGGTGCGCAACGCCAACGCTGTCATAATCGTCCCCTATCCAAAGTTCATGGACAGGGATAGAACTCGGGGAGGCAGTGGTAGAGGCTAGATATGATTTAGATAATGCTATAAATATCTTTATGTTCATTATATTATGCCAAATCGAATATTGCAAATATAACTTTTTGTAAGCTTTTGGGTTAGCTTATTGACAACCCTATAGAAATTCGCAAACTGTCAATGTGTTTTGTAAAGTAATTAAACTAAGTTAGGATGACCTTGAGAATAGATCAACTTTGGGTTTATAATTAATGTAAAGGTGATCAATTTGACTGAGAAACTAACTTACCATAACAATGGTACTCTAGTCTGGTCCTTCTCTGATACAATCATCTATCAACTAGTGTCTATCAATCAATGATTCCAGTATCCACACTGTTCCAACTAAAGTTTTAAATTCTTATCCAAACTTTTGTCATACAGGCAGCTTTTCATAAGAAAATGGAAGCCAATATGGGTGTGTTGGGAACCATTGGTGATCCCTGTCAGACAATTACAAGTCCAATGCCTTAATAAGAGTATTTTGGAGATGAATGATGAAAAAAATGGCCAAAAGACCATGGTCAATTTTTGGTGGAACCTTGTGAATCAGGGTAACACCTCTAATAATAATAGGGCTGTCACAATTCTGATATGACTGGATAATAAGCCCTAAGTCATGAGGATGGAATGGATAGGATCTGCCAAATTTAATATGAGTAATGATTATTCAAGCGCCTCAAAGTGAGGCAATATTGGGTTTTTAGGGAATCACCTCAAATTAGGTGATCTTGAAATTAACAAATGAAGAATCAACAGAATTAATGAGATATGGTGAATCAAATTACTAAGCCATGAAAGCGGTAGCAACCAAAGTCGCTACAATTTAGATGAGATGAGATGATCAAGAGGGGTTGGTTGTTAATAGTTAGAGAAAATAGAACAGTGAGGATCCGCTATATTATTATATTAGATAAAGAGTGTGATGGAAGCAAGTGCTCCATATTTATTGAATAGTTTATTCTGTTGTTTTTAAGGACAACAATCATCGTATTGTTGGTCCTGTTGCTCAGTGGGCTGAACCCTGTGCAAAAACCCTTACGGTGTATCTTAATAACAAGTTCTCACTGGCACAGCCTCCATTTGGCCACCAGCTATGCTGGTGACCTCTTTCCAATATCTGTGCCATAGCTATGCTCTAATCCCCATTTATCTTGAAAAAAAAAACCATCAGTTGTGCCACTCAGACTAACAGCTTCATTGTTGCCCTTGCAGCTGGGAAAATAGTAGCATAACTCCAATTAAAAACTCCATGATATAATTTAAGCTCACAAACTTAAGCAAACTGAGTATATCAATAAGACTAAGTGCTTTAGCACAGATTAAATATAATTATATAAGGTTATTTTTTAGGTGATGTATAGTAGGAATTAATGAAATAGATATCAGGATAAGCCAAATATTAAAAGAGTAAACACTTTAATATAGTTATAATAGAATAGAAGCAATATTCTCTAAAATTTACTATTATTATACTGATTAAATTGGTAGAATATTAAAACCTGGAGAAAACTAAGCATAATTTTAATTTGCCATCAATATATCACAGCTCAAAATAAGCAATTCATATATTGATATAACATAGTAGATCAGGTAGAAAAGACCAAAACTTACCTTGAAAGTGATATTAGCAAATATTTAGGATGGTAACAGCTTATGGTAAAATTAAAATTGGTAAAACTACTACTTTATATTAGATTAAATAAAACTATTAAAAATTTATTCTGATGATATTAGAAAACACAGAAAATTATAATAGTTTATGCTGAAATTAAAATCAATTAATTTCTAAAAATATTACCAAATAAGAATCAAAACTCATCTTAAAAAGATGTTTGCAATCATTTCAGATGATTGCAGATGATCATGCTGGAAACAAACATCTGGTGAAAAACAAGTATACTCATTAAAAAACTTACATTGAAAAGATAACAATGAACAATTTAGATCATAGATGATCATACTGAAAACAAACTTCTAATAAACATAATAATTAATAGCTTATATAGTAAACAATAAGTAAAACCAATAAACAGCTTACTTTAAAATAAGATCAATACAACTCTCTAAATTTAAAAAAGTCACTGGGATCAAAAATCTAAAAAACATTAACTAAATTTACTTTTTACTGCTAAACTAATAAAAATAAATATTTAGTGAATATTTTTCCTAAATTTCTAAAAACTAAAAAGTGCTTACTTTGCATTAGAATTACAATTTTGCAAGTTAAGTGGGGACAATCAAAACAACAATCCAGTAAATGTTTTCTTAAACCTTAAATAACTAAAAACTAAAGAGTGCTTAACTTTGCATTGAAGTTATAATTATAAAAATTAAGTGCAGAATAATAAAACATCAATCTAGAGAATCATTTTGCTAAATTTCAAATAACTAAAAACTCTTAACATGCTTACCTATGCAGTAAAATTATAAATTGTAATCTATGCATGAATAATGTAAATGACAACCTAATAGATGTTTTCCTAAATCCTAAATAAACAAAAACACAAAGTGCTTACCTTTGCATCAAAATTATACTTCTGAAATTTAAGTAGGGATAATCAAAACAACAATCTAGTAAGTGTTTCCCTAAATCTTAATTGCTTAAAACTAAAAAGTACTTTACTTTGTAGCAAAATTATAGTTCTGTAGATTAAGTGAGGGTAATGAAAACATCTATCTAGAGAATCTTTTTAAATCATAAATAACCAATAGCTTAAAAATGCTTACCTTTAAGTTGAAATTATAATTCTGTAATTTAAGTGGGGATATTAAAAACAACAAAACAGCAAAAAACTTTTCTGTAATTTATGTGGTTAGTAAAAACAACAGCAAATATTTTCCCAAATTAACTAAAAACTATTAAAGTGCTTACCTTTGAGTTAAAATTATAGTTATGTAATTTAAGCAGGGGTATCATCCCTAAAATAATTAAAACTTTGAACTATTTAAATATTATAATACAGAGTCTATCTAAATATTAAAAGCAGATATGCTTACTTAAAAATATGCTAGCTATTTATGCCTTAATATTATTAAAAGCTTTATGGAATCAATATATATCAATAACTAATGTTGAGCTCATCAGTGGAGCTTAAATTATATGTGTTTTATTGGTTATAATTTGTGGGTAAGTTTAAATACCTTTATATAATAATTTAATTAAATTATTTTTGTCAAATCATTTATAGAATTAATAAATAGTATTATAGAATTGGAGAATGATTTTTAACATACCTTTATTACTCCATATATCTGTGATTGGTTGTTATTTTGCAAGAATGGGGGCTGTAAAGCTAGATTGTATGAATTCAAGTTGCTTTGCTAACAAAATCTTGAGATCTGATTGTCAACAGGTAAGATTTGAATCTATGAAAAGAATTTAAGGAATTTTAACCTTTTTTATTTGAGGTGCTGACCTGAGGATAATATTGCACTGATGAAGGATGAAGGGGATTTGAATTAATGGGAAAGGAGATAAAACCTAGAAAATCTCCATGCATGGTGTATGATAGGCCAGGAACTCTATGGACTGCCTTGCTATTTGCTATCTCATTTTGGGGCATTGGTGCACAATGCCAACACAGTCATAGTCATACCCCTACCCAAAGTTCCTAAGGAATTTTAAACTTATGATAACTAAAAAATCAATTACCTTTGAAATAAAACTTTTGTTGATATTGATAACAGAATAATAAACCTATTAGTGTAGGTTGTTAGTAAGGTTTCAATAATTTATAGTCATCTCATCTTTCATTTATGCGGTGTAAATCTTGAGATAAATAAACCAAAAAATGGACTCAACTTTACCTAGTAGCAAGAGGCTCAAACTGAAATGAGCTCAAACAATTATCGTGTTAAAATTTGCCTTTGAATATAGCTTGTTCTATTTATTTAATTCTTGTTTAAAATTCTGATTAAAATCATTTTTAGCTTTGATTTCTAATATATTTGATAAATATAGCCTATTTTATTTGCTTAATCATTGTCTAAAATTCCGTTTGGAATCAGTTTCAGCTTAGTTTCACAATAGACTTGATCCACTGATAGAGTATATACAAAATATATTTAATAATTTAAAATTAACTCATTAACCAAAATTACCCACCAATTTATAGATTTGAATCACAGAATAAAGTATATATAAATATATCTAAAAAAACCAACCCAATAACTAAAATAAGCCTACTCAATAAAACCCTTTATGAAGTTGGCGCCATATTTTAAACTGAATTATATAATTTTACTCAAAAATACAAATTATATCTTATTACTGGATTGGGTCCAAGTGTAAACTATAAGCAGCTTAGAATAAATAGTACTGAATATATAAATTATAAATACCTATTATAAGTCAGTTAAATATGGTGCTGACTTCAAAAAAGGGTTCTATTGAGTAGGCTTAATTTCTCAATTATTTCATACTTTTTAAAGCTTCTTTAAAGGAGGTTCTTTTTTCCAAAATTTTTTTTGAGAATGTTCTTTTTTACCTAAAAACTTTACCCCCAGCTCTTTTCCCCACAAAAAATTAGTGTATTTTATAAAGTGGCTCTTTTTCCTACTTTTATAAATATTACTATCTCTATATCATTTTTGACCCCTTACTATTTCTCTATAAAAGTAAAACTTATTGTATATCTATTATATATAGTATCTTATAAAAAATATACTAACATTTCTTTTTATTAAATTTGGTTGATTTTATTGGTCAAATTATATTAAATTTACTGATCACCATCTACAATACTTCATTTTATTAAATTTAGATGATTTTATTAGCTAACATATGCAAAATTTACTGATCACCATATACAGTAATTCATTTTAATAGATTTGGTTGCTTTTATTAGTCAATCTATGTAAAATTATTGATCACTATCTAAAATAATTCCTTTTATCAATTTAGATGAGTTTATTGATCAAATTATGCAAAAATGATAGCCATCTATAACGTTATAAGCTCGTCCCACTATGAGCTCATGCTGACTGAATTTTGAACTTACCCCCAGCCATAGGACATATCAAAAGTGCTTTGAAGCTATCACTTCACCAATGCCGGAATAAAGTTTATCCAGAAATGAACATACTCACACTTGAAATCTATTGCTTTCAAGCCCATTTTTTATTTACTAAATTAATGGGCAGATACTTGACCACTACTTACAAAAGTAAAATGGGACCTAAGTTGGAGCATCCTCGATTTTTGGAGAAGATGATCATCCAAATTGGTCCAGTATTTTCAAAGTTATGCGTGAACAAACCCAAAAAACTTAAATACAGGTCGAATTGATAACCTTCTCCTTTTTCAAAGTTGGGTAAAAATAACCAACAATTAGGCTTAGCACCAATATTAGCAAATTAAAATATAACGTCATATTTTAAACTAACCATTTAGGCTTAGCACGGCTATTAGCAATTTAAATTATGACATCATATATAAACTAAACAGCACAAAAACTCCCAAAACATCACCCTAAGCTTAAAAGGGTGAACCAACAAAGTGGCGCGCAAATCTCACTTCCTAGCCCCGTGGGTTGAAGATTCCACCAATTTTATAACAGTGGTGCTCACTACAGGGGGCCTATTGAACAATCACAATACTAACAACATTCCTCAGTCACTGGCCATGTCCTATCAGGCTTGCTTTGGCAAGGAGTCTTTTCAAGACACTGCAACCATTGAATATGCAGAACTCAAGCTTGCCTTGGATACTGTGCTCCAGTGGAAAAAGGAGTTTCTACAGGAGGTTTGTATTGATAAGTTGCCTCCATTTGATCTCACTAGGAACATCCATGGATTTTTTAAGCAAGTTGAGTTTGCAGTAGAAGGAGCTTCAGATTGGCATAAAGACAAATTATTAATATCCACCTTGGATGTCAAAAGCGCTGACCAAGTTACTTGCTATCTTCCCACCAGTTCTGCTACTTATCAAAAAGTGAAAGATACTGTGTTGTGGTTATTTGGAGGAACTATAAAAAAGGCACAGCAGAAGGATGAGTTCTTAACCATTGGATTTCAGCATAATGAGACCCTCACTGCATTTGCTGATTGCTTTATGGTAGAAGCCCATGTGTTAATTGGGTCAGGAACTTTAACCAAATCAGATGTATACATAGCGTTGACCTCTGCTGTGAAACCATACCGTGAGTTTTTCAATACCATGGCTCCATATTAAGAAGTTGGTATACCTTTGCTTAAACTCATTCAAATCTTGTGCCGGTTATCTGCTAACTTCCCTCTGCCCAAAATAGAGTGGAACCATATCCTCTCCGCTGCTGGACCTTCTTATTTGGGGAAGTTATCTCTTCCAGTTCAGCATCCATTTAGTAACCCCAAGCCTTATTATCACTACATGCATAATCTTGAATGGAGTTGCTGCTGTAATGGATCAGGTGGTACCTGATCCATACATTGCTATGGATCAGTTAGTACTAGATATGAATATGAGATTTTTAAGAAGAAGCATGAATAAAGGGGAATCTGAGCAAAAGAAATTTGTCAGCCCAAAGCTGAAATGCATCCGAGTCAATATGACATCAGACTTTTGAGCAGTTCAGATGATGATTCCATGGGGAATGGAATCTTCACCCAAGATGTGATGGACAGTTCAAAAGAGCTTGGCATAAAGGAAAGCTTATTTTATATTTGCAGAAGCACTATATATTAGAGGGTAGGCTGGCTTGAATATCCAGATGAGTCTTCTACAATAAATCCTAAAATCAAATAAAGATTTTGTTGCATGGTCGAAAAGATTATTGTATTTTAAAAAATAGAATAATTATATTGGAAGACATGGTCTCCAATAGTGGGCATGGTGTGGCATTGACATGCAACTCAGTATCCTCCTACAGCATGTGGACAGGGATCTGAGGGCACATGGCAATGGCGAAACTCAGCGGATGAGTTTAGGGATTGGCTCTGACAGGCTGGTCCCTAGTAGATTCAGTTATGTGGCTCTTACTTTCCGATTTCCTTATGGAATATTGGTGTGAACTCATTTGTTACAGCTGCCAGCAGTTCAACTATCTGAAAGGGTCTGTTTACACTGCTCAACCCCATCCTAACTTTTGAGGTAGCCCATTTCACAACAATTATAAACGCAGATTTTACAGGATCAATTGTTTCTTGTGCAATTGCTCTGGGCACTTGGCCAGAAGTTGTCTTCATTATCAGGTTCATTCCCTACCACAGGAACAGTACAATCAAGGAAAAGTCAGAGAGGAGTAGAGATGGGACTCTTTACCTCTGCTATTATAACTCAAAAGGTCCCACCTGAACCTATCCCAGTACATCCAGTGGAAGGTCCCCAGTATGACAATGCCTTTCTATATCAGCAGCTGATTGGGGGGGGTGAATGTGTTAACACGAGCGCAATTTATGGACATAGTGGAAGCAGGCCCCCAGGAGCAACCAAAGCCTTATGCCTGTCAAATGTTTAATCAACTTTCTACTGATGAACCAGATCCATATACTGATGTGCTTCTCTAAAAAGGGGTGAACGCGGCCCTCCCTGTGAATGCTATTGTTAAAGAATACCCTAATGTTGGGGAGGGTATTATGAGCTTCCTTGGAAAAAGAGATGCGTTAAATGTCCATGTTTTAAACAATCATAATGCATCTTATTCTGAGTGTACTTACTGTGACACTGTTGTAGCAAAAACCCAAGTTTGTGTGATAATCAATATGGGTGCCCCAATCAATATAGTGTCCACAAAGTTGGTGGCAAAGCTGGCATTAAAGTCTGACGTGTAGCATCATATGGTGTATGGGACCGCAGGCGCAGAAAGCACGATCTCTGAAGGAGCATACAGCGCACTACCTTTGCAATTCAGGTCAATTGTCATTGTAGCCCCAGCCATAGTGTTACCAAAAAAACTATGACCCTTTAATAGGAACTGCTTTTATGCGCCACTTTGGGGTTGTTGTTGATATGACTGCAGAGACATTTGAAATTCTGGGGCAGCGGATCCCAATCTACTTCACTTTCAGCGGAATGCCAAAGGATCTGGTATGCATGAGTCACATTAACCTTGCATATGGTGATGGGGTGGCTTGGTTTGCTATCATCAACTTAAGTGCAAGACCTGGGCCCTTCCCCATCAAATTTATGAACATCAAGGGTTACCACTTAGAGCTGCGGGCCCTATATCTATTCCCTCTGGACACCAGGTAATCATAAACACCGAGTTAGAGGTGGAAGTGCCTGCTGGTCTTTATAGGGAGGTCATTGATCCTTATCAGCAATCACAGCTCGAGCTCCACATGGCCCCAGGCATTATACTTCTGGGACATGGGTATATCAAGGTCTTGGTAGAAAATCTTCAGAATAAACCAATGAAAATCTGCCAACACCAAATAGTGGCGTACTTACATTTTATCCCAGTTGAAGAGGTCCTCCAGGTTCATGAGTTCAGTTCATTGGATGAATTTGGCCTTCCCATCAAAACACAGCCTGGCATAATGGCAGTTGTACCGCATAAAAATTTAATGGGGCTAAAGGAAGACCAAAGAGATCAAGCGGAATACTTATTTCAAAAATACAAAGAGATCTTTGCTGTTGATGATCATGATTTAGGGTGCGCTTGGGGGGTTGTTCATCAGCTGGACATTGAGGATCATCCATCCAACAGATCTTGGCCAATCCGCTGATCAAAGGCAGCTGAAGAATTCATCACTGCGGAGATTGATAAGCTGCTAGTGCAGGGAATGCTCAAACCACCCAAGAGTCCATGGGCTTCACCTGTCTTAATTGTTAAGAAGAAGGATGGTACTAACTGCATAGTAATCAACTACTGGAAGCTTAATAGTATCACCAAAAAGGACTCATACCCTCTTCCGCAGATTGATGATGCGCTGGATCGGTTAGGTGGAGCTCTCTATTTCTTGGCAATGGATTTAATATCCAATTATTAGCAAATTGAGTTGTCCACAGTGATACAAGAAAAATGTGACATAATCACATCCAAAGGGCTTTTCCAATCAACTCATATGCTACAAGGGCTATGTAATGCTCCAGCTACATTCCAACGAGCAATGGTCACCATTCTGGGTGATCTAAAGCTGTCATGTGTATTTTTGTACCTTGACAATATTAACATCTTATCTCGCACGTTCACTGAGCACCTTACCCATCTGAAAGAGGTATTTCACCGACTAGCTGAGGCCAATATCAAGATCAAGCCCCGGAAATGTCACTTATTCAAGAATCAGTTAGAGTACCTCAATTCTATGGTAGATGCAACTGGGCTGAGACCCCAACCAGCTAAGATGGAAGCTATTCAGAAGATGACTAAGCCAGCTAGTAAGTGGGACATTCAGGTGTTTTTGAGGATGGTGGGTTTTTACCAACGCTTCATACCCAATTTCAGTTGCATCAGAGGCCCGCTGTTTGAGCTACTAAAGAAGGATGTCATGTTCAAATGGACGGAATGGCGCCAATGCGCCTTTGATACACTTTGAATGGCGCTAATTAGTGCACCCATGTTACATTACCCAAATTTTAAAAAAGGAATTTATTGTACAGATGGATGCATCTCTTTCCGCTGTGGGGGCAGTTTTGTCACAAAAAGATGATGAAGGTGAGGAGCACCCAGTGGCGTACTGCAGCCAAAGCCTAGTTAGCCATGAACGTAATTATACTGTGACCAAGCGAGAGTGCTTAGCAGTGATTTACACATATAAAAAATTCAGATTCTATCTGCATGGGGTAAAGTTAAAGTTGTAACAGACCACACGTCATTACGCTGGTTGCAGAACCTCAAAGAACCCAAAGGCCGTTTGGCTCAATGGACTCTTAAGCTGAAAGCTTATGACTTTAGGATCCTTCATCACCCAGGAGTAAAGCATCAGAACACTGACTGTTTATCTCAATTGCTGACTGTTGCGGTGATGGCGGACCTCATCAACGTGATGTACAATAAAGGTGCTCAGTGGAAAATATTATGATGAACCACCACAAGTGATCAAAGCATTAAACGAGATGTGAACAAATACCTTTCAATGGAATCAGGAACTGTATAAGCGCTTTGGCAATTCCAATGTGAATTTTCTGTGACCCTCAGCATGACTGGGAATCATTATGAGTGCTCACAAAGCAGTTGGATATGGTGGGGTGCATAAGACTATGGAGTTGTTGCACCCCCAGTACTATTGGGAAAGTATGAGCTTTGATTTGCTCAAAACTATTTCCTGTTGCCATCAGTGATAAGTGGAGATGCCATTCCGCTGTAAGACTTCATACCTGGTAGTGAAACCACATTTTGCTTGGCACACAGTTTCCCTTGATGTCGTTGGTCCCTTGCCAACAGGAGCCAACTGGTGTAAATACATTCTTGTGGCTATTAACCACTTGACCCAGTAAGTCGAAGTGAGGGCAATATGAGATTTGGGGGCAGTTACAGTGGACAAGTTCATGATGGAGTGCATTATTCAGCGACACAGATGCCCTCAGTTTATTCTCACTGATAATGGAACCAACTTCACCTCACTTATCCTCCCCAAACTGAACGAGCTTATGGGTATCCACGGGGTTCTAATGACCTCATACTACCCCAAATCTAATGGAATGGTCGAACAGGTGAATGGGACTCTGGTGAACATCCCATGAAAATTAGTTTCAGATCGACCTTCCGATTAGACCTCCCTCCTTTCCACTGCCATGTTTGCCTATAACATCAATTACCATTCTGTCATGGGGAAGAGTCCCTTTCAACTACTATATGGCCAACACCTGGCTCTTCCGGCGCTATTTTATTCATGTGTGGAAGACACCTGCAGAGTGGAACCCTACAGCTATTTTGTTAACCTTGCAAACATTCTGATCAAATTGCAAACTGAAGCATATTCCTTCAGCTTATCCAAGAAGATCAGGAATCAGGCCGCCGATCAGGTATGTTGTAGCAGGTTGGCGCAGTTCAAGGAAGGCAATATGGTTCTCTTCCATGACCAACATGGGTTCAGCTGGAAACACAAGTTGGACAGTATCTGGATTGGGCCATTCAAATTTATTGAAAAGACAGGTGTGGACACATACTATTAAGGACCCCACTAACGTTCAGATCATGAACTGAGTGCATGCAATTGTTCCTCCATGCATATAGGCAATAGGAGCCTTATTGTCCAGTCAAAGGGGGGGTAATGTCGCAATTCTGATATGAATGGACGATAAGCCCTAAGTCATGAGGATGGAATGGATAGGATATGCCAAATTTAATATGAGTAATTATTATTCAAGTGCCTCAAAGTGAGGTGATATTGGGTTGTTAGGGAATTGCCTCAAATTAGGCGATCGTGAAATTAACAAATGAAGAATCAACAGAATTAATGAGGTATGGTGAATCAAATTACTAAGCCATGAAAGCGGTAGCAACCAAAGTCGCTACAATTTAGATGAGATGAGATAATCAAGAGGGGGTTGGTTGTTAATAGTTAGAGAAAGTGGAACAGCGAGGATCTTCTATATTATTATATTAAATGAAGAGTGTTGTGGAAGCAAGTGTTCCGTATTTATTAAATAGTTTATTCTGTTGTTTTTAAGGACAATGATCATCATATCGTTGGTCCTGTTGCTCAGTGGGCTGAACCCTATGCAAAAACCCTTATGGCGTATCTTAAAAATTCTGTCAATTTTATAATAAGGGCAATCAAAACAAGTTTGGGTTTTCAGATTGCAATGAATCATTGGCTAAATTTGGGGAGTTCATTGAAGGCTTTTCTCCAGGCCGCTTCTAATTCAGTACAGCCTACACCGTGGATACTTGCCCCTTTTTTAGGGTTGGAAGGGGTCCAGGAAGGTGAAAATATTTTCCTATCAAATTATGGGTAAAATATATCAAAACCCTACTTCATGGGTTCATCATCCCTTTTGTAACTTCCCCATCTTCCCTCAAATTGAAGCAAGATGATTATTGACTGATAAATAGGTCAAATCTCAATATTTCCTAATTTTGACTTTACTAAGCAAACTGAACTTCAATTTTAAATTTTATTTGGGGAAGGCTAACCAGGGGATGTACACTTCTAATAAGACACCAAACAACAAAAACTTCAGCGAGAGGAGGGCACCCCAGAGAAGCAGACGCTATCTCCTGTTGCCATCAGGAACGCCAAGAGAAGGGAGGGGGGTAACGTGTGCAGGGGCATGTGATACTGTTGAGCATGTATGTAGGAAAGGGTCTGAAACTATGAACCAATCGGGAACCAGGATGAGACCAACTGGTGGCGATGGGGTGGGAGGTACCCAAACATCCACGCTTGAAAGTGGTCCACTAGGTGCGACTGGAACCGGCGTATAGCTTCCTGGAGGGTGGGGGTGGAGCCTGAGATTGCATCTAAGACAATTGTGTGTATAGTACACATAGCGATTGTGACTATCAGGGCACAGAGGGAGGGTGGAAGAGGGGAAGCCATGGATAAAGCAAACATATCTTTAGACATGCTGAAGAGTTGTGCCTGATCCTGGCGAAACAGACGCTGCACCTCGCGCCATATTGCTTTTGATTGAGGGCATTCTTCCAGGCGGTGAGCCAGCGTTCCATACTAGCCACACACGACACAGGATGAGTGCAAAGCATTAGAGCGTTATGCAGTATGGTATACCCGTCTCAAGCAGCGCCACACTTGGGAACAAATATGTGGTTGCAGAAGAGGGGGTGGGCCTATTTCCAAATGGCTTTCTTAGTATCTAGGGGTAGGGGATTTCCATCATGTCCAGGTAGTCCACCCTGGCCATGGTAGGGGGTCGCATGGGTATCACTCCGCGTAGAATGAGAAACCCTTGTACCTCCTTGGTAAACTGAGGAGAGGGACGCCCCCTCTGGGCGGTGTGCCCACAGATGCAAATTCTCCACTCAGTGCTCCGCATGGAGAGGAGGATCCTTTTGAAGTGGGGTGACGTCCCATGTGGGCCCGCAGCAGAAGGATGTGAGGCAAGGTATTTTAACAGAGAGTGGGGGTGGGAAGGATTGGTGAGGCCCAGGGCGCGGGAGAAGTTGAAGCGGGCCGCGTGGGACCAGTGCTGGGCTGAGATTATAGGGTTAGTGACAGCAGCGATCCAGGTGCCAAGTATTTTGGCAGCATGGGCCTCAAAGTTGAGAAGACCCATACCACCACTATGGCGAGGGCCAAACATGGCATCCAGGCGCACCGGCGGTGGGCGGCCTAACCAAAGCCACCTTTGCAATAGGGCGTATAGTGACTTGAAGAAACAAGGGGAAAAGGCGATAGCATGGGCCCCAAACCAAAATTTAGAGAGGAGCATAGAGTTGGCTAGCACTACCCTGCCTGTAAGGGAGGTGTGATGGGTCTTGAGGGAAGCTATGCGTTTCATAACGTTGTCCAGGATATGGTTTTCCATCACCGTTGAGGTGTACCCTCCTGCCTCCAGCCACACCCCCAAATGGCGGACAGGGCCAACGGTGGGGCGTGGCACATAGGGAAGTATGAGTGGGGCGGAGTGGGGTGGGCAATGCAAGCGATCTTGTGCGCTAGTTGACGGGGCAGGTAGGAAACAGGGCGCTGGGGCCCAGCGGGCTTGATACCAGCCAAAGAGAACAATTTCGGTTTTGGAGACGTTGAGTGCTGCATTACTTACCCTGGAGTAAACCTGGATAGTATCTTCAAGCGCGCGTGCATCATGATTGTTAGACACCCCAACCACACAATCATCAGCAAGCGCCAACATCTTGACAGGGGCTTGGCCTTGCACATGGACCCCAGTAAGGCGGGCATTCACATTTCCAAAAAGTAGGTCAAGGAAGGAGTTATACAAGAGTGGGCTAATAGGGTACCCTTGGCGTAGTCCCTTTTGAGGGCGGACTACATCCGTGAGGAAGCCAGGACCACGCACAGCCATTGTGGCAGATTCCGTTAGCAACATCACCAAATTAATGAAGTGAATGGGGAGGCGGAACTTGTGGAGGCAGGCTCTGAGGTATTCCCAGTTGTCTCTATCATAGGCCTTCTGCTAGTCTAAAACAAAAGTGCTCCAGAAGCCGTGGATTGACAGACGTTGGCTACGGTGTGTATATTGTCCCAAATTGATCTTTTGGGGATGAAACCGAATTGTTCAGGGGAAATGAGAGCAGAGGCAGCAACCCCTAGATGGTTAGCCATAATTTTAGTAAAAATTTTTGTGTCTGTGTTAGTGAGTGAAATGGGGCGCCAGTTGGCCAAGTCCGCTTATTCCCTTTCTTATACAGTGTAATCATGAAGGCCTCTTGCCCTCCAGGTAGGAGGCGCGTTTCCAGAAGGCATTAGTTCAGAGAGGCAAGCAGCAAGGAGGAAAAATCTTTGAAATACTTTTTATAGAACTCATAAGGGATGCCGTCCGGGCCTGGGCATTTTCTATATGGTGCACTGCGAACAGTGGACAAGAGTTCATCCTGAGTAATCAAATTCATCAACCTCAGGAATCAAAAATGGTGCAGATGTGTGCACTTATGAGAAAATTTTCCATCTTGGTCAGTGGAATTGGATCAGATTGATATATTTCAGAGTAATAATTTTGTATTTCAATCACTATTTTGGCTGGCGTATCCGTGACAGAGTGGTCTGGCCTTTGCACCTGTGTGCAAGCCAAACTCTGGCGCGGTGCAAAGATTATATAAAAAAGTAAGCAGAGCATGTATCGCCCGCTGTGATATGCTTTGCTTTATATTGAACAAAAACCCAATGCTTGTGTTGTCTCACCAATGCGTTGAGGTGGGCGGACACTTCTGCCCACTTGTGACCCCAAGCTGGGCTGTAGCCTGCAGTAGGGACATTAGACTCCAGGTGGTCCAACTCTGACAGCATGTGCAAAATGACTGCAGAGGCAGCTTGTGAGTGGTGGGAGGAGAGGTGGCGAGCCTGGCGGATTGTTTTTGCCTTGAAGGTTGACCAGGTGGAAATCGGATCTGCACATAATGGTGTGACAAACTCCAGAGCTGAGGTCATGGATTCTACCCATGAGGAAAATCTTGGCAACGCTATTTTGGCTGAACGGAGTTTGCACCATTTCAGCGCATGGGCTGCTGGATTGGACAAATGTAAGTAACCTGATACCATCCTGTGGTCAGAGAAATCGATTTTTGTCATGGTTAAGTGGGAAATTTGGGTCTGAAAATTCAAAGGCGCGAGAATAAGGTCTATGCGGGTCATGGACCTTAGCTGGCCATTGTCTACGTGAGGATACGGCATGTTAGTGAGTAGTGGAGCATGGCGCGGCAAAGTATCAAACAACCCTAGGGTGGCTTTGAGAATGCAAAGTTCAACATGCCCCTGTGGGGGTGTAGGTGATGAGGGCCAGCGATCTGTGAATGAGTTCATCCAGCAGTTCATGTCGCCAACAACAAACAGTTTGGGGGTATTGGAAGGGAATTGACTTCCAAGAAAATCCTGACGTTCTCATGCACAGGTAGGGGCATAAATGTTAATAACAGCGTGCACTTTGGCGTTCAACAAAAAGGTGACAACAAGAATGTGGCTGTTTAGGTATGTCTTTGACGAAATAAATTTAAAACTACCGTTCATTCAAACTAGCACTCCACAGTGCATAGACCAAAAGGAGAGGGAAGGGAGGAGCATGGTTGCCCATGCTTCCTCTGCACTGCGCGGACAGTGGGTTTCCTGAATGGCCAGGATGTCCAAGGGTAAATAATTTTTTAAAAACTCAGTTTTCTAGTCCAGGATGGCGAGGCCTTGAGTCCAGCGATGTTAAACTTCCCTAAAGTAAAGGCTCCCCCCATCACACCTTAGGTGCAAGGGGAAGGGCACCCATGCCCTTCAGCCTTCTCTTTTTCAGCACATCACTGTGAGGTAGTGTGGGTATTCTGTGCTATGGAGTATGTGTCAGAGTGGAAAGCTTTAGCAGTGGGGTTCACGTTGGATTTTGCCTTCTGTTTTTCCCCACTGTGGGACGAATTTTTTGTGATGTGTGCATTCGCGGTGCACCAACACTTGGAGGTGAAATTTTGGCAGGATATTGGTGAGTGACTTGGTCCCAAGTAATGTTTAGGCACATTGGTCGGGTGAAACCAAATCGCCCATCAGGTTTTCAGATTGGGTGGCCCAATCAGCTTGGGCGTATCAATCTGATTGGTTGAGGGATTCATGAGCTGCTTCCAATGTGAAAGTCTCAATGTCCTCCTGGAGCTGGGCTGGCAGGCTTGCAGATGCGGTCTTGGCCGCATCCTTGGCCACTGCCTTGTGGGCCTGTTTGGCCTTCTTCTGCTCTTGTGGGGACACTGGTTTTACTAGAATGTAGCAGCCTTGCGCTCCCCACAGGAAGGCCGCATCAGTGTTAGTGCCAGTTCATAGTGGACATCTGCACCACACATTGCATCTGAGAGAATCTCGGTTTGAGTAATGCCCTCCTTGGAGGGGCATGTATGGGCCTTGTGGCCAAAAGTGCGACAGAAAGTGCAGATAGGAGGCGCGCTATCCAAAGTGACCCTGAATGGATGAGTGTTTTGCCCATTGATTTTGACATAAGTGGGATGTGGGATTTTTGTCAAATCCTCCGCTATCCCCGCAGATGGGGTGAGAACAACAATCACTTTGCCCATGCACAGGTTTGGCATGAGCGTAAAGCGCTGCATTTTGAAGGATTGTATTTCTCCATATATGGTGAGCTCAGCCTTCAGGTGGTGCTCTAGCACGGTGCACTTGACCATTGTAGATAGGAAGTCAAAAGTCACGAATATTTGATTCAATTTAGTCCAGAATAGCGCTTTGTTTTGACTCCCCATTGACAACCCAGGAGGTCCACTACTACTCGCACCTTTGCAGCTTCATCCGCCGCTTCCTTATTTTTGAGGCCCAGATCCAGCCAACTGTGTGGCATGGAGTGGGGTGCGACATACACCGCATTCAGGAAATGTGTGTGTACATCTCCACAAAACATCTCCCAAAGTGCCATTTGCTGAATATCCAGGAAAACATGCACCCCATGTTCCACCAACAAAAGTGGTTGGGAGTGCGGCATATTAATGAACTGATTGCAGCACGCTTGCCAGGCCAAAATTTCCAGGTAAATGGTAACTGCCAGGTTTTTATTACTAATTTTGTCTCTTCCACTGGACTAGCTGGGGCTTTTATGAAACTTGGTTGACGTGGGGCCAACACCTGTTCCCTTAACTTTACGCGCCCAACTGCTCCCAGATATTGGGCGCCAACTAATCTCCTCGATGAGATTATCAAACTTTACTAGACTTGAATTGACTTTGTTGCACAAGTGTTTGCAACGAGAGAGAAAAGTTTTTAGCAAACTGAACTTCAAGCCTTGAGATCTCAAATACTAAACATTGACTTATTTAAGGGTTCTACTTTTACTCCTCATAACCACTAATAAAATATAAAACTAACCTTTTAGGATTTATTAGTGTTTATTTATTTTACTTTCAGCGGTAAAAGAATCCTCTAAAGTATATTGTTGGAAATATGGTAAGAAAGGTACCAGCAAGCATCTCCGATGCCTAAATACAACAATCCCAACTAATTAGTGCAGAGCTATTATGATAATTCTTATTTAAAGTTCTTGAATTTTAATGATATAATTAAAGGTTTAATGATATACCAAATGGCCACAACAAAAAAGCTATTTGAATATATTAGATGTAACCGCAGGCTTTTTGGGGGAAAGATCTAGGGTGGGAGAGGTGAAGATGAAAAACTACTTTAAATTTTGCAGTTGAGGGAGATATATATATAAGTTCAGAATGTTGATTTGTCTAATATCTATTTTTGCCTATTAGTAAATTAATTGGATGTGAATCCCACTTGAGGGCTAATAGCATGAGGATTGTGACGATGATGCCAAAGTCAACTGATACTAGATGCCTATGGTGTGACATAAATTTCTGTTGAATCTAATGGTTAGTTTTTATGAGAAAATAAATTATAGGTTAATCAAGGATGGTGTTCAATGCACAACGCTTATCTGAATGTGGGTTGATTCAGAGTTTTCCTAAGATTGTTATCTTGGTGGATTATTACACCAAGGACAACACAAAAGAGTACTAATGTGATAAATATTTGCCTATGAACAGTGTTGAAATCAACACAGGGACATCATACTTCTTCACAGGTTATACACACATGCAACAACAAGGTAGTGTATGAGGACAGTGACCTTAAAAAACTATCAAAACCTTATATACTGCAACATGGTTTTTATTTAAGGATAAGAGAGCACCCTTTAATATTGAATAGTGCCAGGGGTTCATGGGACTTGCTAAAGTAGACTTTTGAGTAGAGTTTCACAGCTTATACCAGGAAAAAGAATCCCTTGCAATTGGCAACCCTCTTCAGATATGCTCTCTCTACCAGATTTCTTGTTGGTGCTTTCCATAGTTAACAAGAAGCACTCCAAAAATGGCAAACTAAAATGGTGCTATCCAAATTGGGCCGTAGAAGTGAAAAACTAGAGCTGGGAGCATTTCCCAGAAGATATATAATCTCCCAAACGTATCTAAATTACTGGCGGATGGCTCTAATATATATAATGACCAAATTACCAATGTTTTACACTAACATGTGGAGAAGTAGAATAATAAGTTAAAGTAAATATAGGAAGCGATAAAATAATTGAGGCCATGGCACCAATGGCCAATAGATTTAAGTAATAAAAACTGTGGCAGCAGGGATTTAGGGATTCAATCAACAGTAAATTAATAAATTAAGCCACTACATATAACAGCTGGGGCTACTTGTCAAACTAGTTACTATACAAATTGAATTGGTATCTACTTATCAGTTGAATTATATAAAATCAGATAAATAGATAATAGAATCCAGATGATTGGTCAACCATTTATAACATCATCCCCAACTTGACCAAACATTCTGTAGCAAAGATGAGTGAGGGTCCATTAACTCATAGAGAACTTGGGCCATTGGGCCAGAACTCCACAGATATTTCTTCAAGAACTTTTCAGGCACCCAGCTATTAAGGTGATCTTTAACAGGATCTATATTTTTCGTAGTACTAGATGGTCCCAACCCAAAGGGGGATTCATCGATGTTTATTGAATTACGCCTGGGCTCCTAAGAGCCTGAGGCGAGGGAAGGGGAGGAGGAGGCATCGAGAAAGGGAGGGGGTTTGCGCGCCAGAGCCGTGCTGCAGTGACAACTGAGCGGGGGAGGGTTGGCGACATAGTGCAGACCTTCAGGGCCATCTCAAAGTGTACTTGAAAGTGGGTGATCATGTGTGGAAGGGTCCACACCTGCTGGTCAAAGGCAGCATGAAGGAAGGAGTTATGGATGGTCCAGATGGCTGTGGCATAGGCGAGGACACGGAGGGGTCAGTGGCAACCAGGCAATGTCTGCTCAAACATGAGGTCTTGCACAGGGTGTCTGGACCAGGGCTGAGCATGGAGGAGCGCGCGGGCCTTTGGCCAAAATGCGGCGACACCTGGACAGGTGAAAAAACGATGGAGGTGGGAGTCAATAGGCTCCACACAGCGGGGGCAGCTTCGGTGCTGGAAGGTAGGGCCAGTCCGGTCCCCTGTCCTGTATGAACAGTGGAGCACCCTCCATAAGGTGTTGGACACCTTTGCTGACAGGATGGGGTGATAGACGTCCTTCCACAATTTCTTATGGTCAAATCTCACGGAGGGAGGGAGGAGCTCAAGGAGTCTTGGGCGGATGGGAGGACGATCTTGGGGGTTGAGGCGAGTTGTTACAACTTGTCCATTGTGCACAATTGCATGGCGACGGGGGCTGAGGCCAGGGCCTTCCCTTCTGTATGGGAAGGCATGGTGGATCCGCGCGCCTACTCTTTTCAGGGCAAGGAGAGCCTGGTTCCAGTAGGGGGATGAGGATGGTTTTAGGCGATGGCCTGGTTTAACAGGATCTATAAGATTATAGGTATCCATAAATATCTTCTAGATAATCTCAAAAGGGACCTTCCATATGTGCTCCAGCTTAGTAATTCATCTGAAGCCATAGTAACCATAATAAAAACTAGCTCTCCTACATTAAAGTGAAACAAGGCCAACAGTCTTAATTATCTCGCCCCTAGGATCTTTTTTCCAAGCCAGCGCATTAGATATGCAGCGCTCTGTAATTGAATTAGAGTCTGGTCCAACGTTTCCAAATATTTAGAAGGATCCCTAGGTTCTTGAGTGACACCAGCATATAAAATTGGGGAAGCGCTGAGTGCTTCCCATAAAGTAAAGTGAATGGGGAGTGCCCATGGCTGGGTGATATGAAGATATAGGCGAAAATGGAGGAAGGTAAGAAAAGGTTTCAAATGGATATCTTTACCATAACTATCTTATGTAAAATGCTAATGAGACTACCATTCACCCATTCCACAATGTCGTTGGTCTCAGGGTGTTAAACATTAGGTTAATTTTGTGCTTGCTGGAACTTTTTCAACTAGAGGACCACCAATATTATCACAGGAGAAGCATTACTCTCTAATGCTGGAATACTGCTTCAGGGGTTTTTTCTTACCACTTATATTAGAGATAAAAAAGCATAATAGACTAAAAAGTTGGATTTTTATGTGTTTTCATTATATGCGGTGAGGGGGACAAAAAGTGAACCCTCTCAATATCAGTATGCTTAGTATTTAAATCATCTTTAGGCTCAAAGTGAGTCAGATGAGAAATTCATTATAAGCTATGCGCATCAGAATTAGGTAATATGGGCTGATGAACTATCAGATTGTTTGAGACTTGCCATGATTCAATATGAGGGCAGATGTTGAAATGACAACTGGGAAGATGAACCTGTGAGGCAGGGATTTTATATATTTAGAACAATTAGAAGGCAAAAAATATTTTCACCTTGCTGGACCCCCTCCAACCATATAAAAGGGCCAGTTTCCACGGTGTTGGTTGTGCTAGTTTAGCTGTAAGAAGGGGAGTGACCTCAGAATGACTCACCTGTTTCAGCTGACAATTTGGTGCAATCCACTGCCCAAACTCATGCTATTTGTGGGAAACCAGCTGAGTTTGGCTTGCTGGTGCTTTCACGTTGCTGGATTCCACAACGATTTATATAGATTTAAAATGGAACACTATAAAAATTAGATTTTTTATGATTTTTATTATAAGCACAGGGGTAAAATGAAAAATGATCCCCTCAATATTTGACTGATCAGTATTTAAACTGTTTTGAGGGTTGAAGAGAATTCAATGATAGTTTTAGAATAGCTTCAATGTGTTCCAAATTAGGAAATATGGTAAACTCTCCTAACAGATAGTGGGAATTGGAGTTACTCTTTTTGGTAAAATGATATTTGGGATGGAGTTTTGGGGCAGAATGTAACCATGCAGTAAGGTTTTGATGTACTTCAACCAATCACCTCTAGATAAAGTATTTTCACCTTGGGGGACCTTTGCCACGCCTATAAAGGGGGGTCCCATATATGTGCTTTGAGGGACTTGGTTATGGTTGGGGGAGTACCTTCTGATGGTTGCCCTAAAGTCCGTTGTGTGGTCAGTGTAATCTGACCATTTGATTTTACGTTGGCGCCCGTGCAGGTTTTGAAATAATGTTACCCCAATTAACAGGGTTCTACCAAGAATTGGCTAGGGTTTTTTGGATGATATCTTCAAAATCATCATTATTTTTAATAAAATTAATTTTCAGATTATTGCAAAATTTTAAATGGCTGAAATTTACCCATTTATACTGAGTTCAACTCAAGACATCTTCCTCTGCAGCTGAGAAGGCAAATTTTCTGACATCACCCCCATCAAGAATTTTGGATGGAGAATAAGGTCAGAGGACGTGGCCATGAACGCAATTGATGGTAATACCTGTAGTTAAGGATTTGATAGAGTATTCATTTCCTCTTTTATAAGTGATAGTGAAGGGACCCTCCCATATTGATCCAAGCTTACTGCTTCTAGGAGTGATTCGGTTATGGTAGTATAATACTATATCAGGCACTTGGAATGTAGGCAGGGGGTTCAGAGCTCATTGGCAGACTGTCCTTCTTTAGTCACTGTTTTTGCTAAGTTTGTCATTGCCTCAGATTGGAGTTGAATGTTACGCTGAGCCAATCTTCTCATAACTTTCTAAGACTCTTCAACTCTAGAGGAAAATACATTTTTTCTAGAAGGGCAGGTATTCTAGGTTCCCACCCATACAAGACCTGAAATGGAGATTTTTAAGATCCAACGATAGCTAATCCAGTAAGCCATCAGAGCACTAGGTAGGGAATGATCCCAGTGAAGAGGATCAAATGATGCCATTTTTTTGTAAAAGGAGACCAAGGTTCCATTTGCTCTTTCCAAGGTCCCATTAGTGGATGGATTTTAAGGAGCCAAGAAAAGTTGTTGTGCTCCCATGGATGTGGCCAGGATTTTAACAACTCTGGAGGTGAAGTTTTTACCATTATCATATAGTAATACTTGGGGACAGCTGTGCCGAGTGAAAATGTTTTGATATAAAAAGGTGGCTGTGGCCTAGGCCATTTGAGGTAGGAAGAGCTACGGCTTCCACCCACTTGGTGTAATAGTCAATAGCTACTAGGATAAATTTGTTTCCACTAGTAGTCTGCGGAAGAGGACCTATTGCATCCAAACTGATGGTATGGAATGGTTGTTGAGGGGTAGTTAGTTGATATGGGTAACCATTCTTGAATCTGGATTGCTTCTTACACGTAAGGCAAGGTTCCAAGACATCAAAAATAGCTTCCATCATTCCACTCTAATAGTACAAATCCTTGATTTACTCATAAGTTTTCTTGGTCCATCCATGACCTAGAGTGGAGTGAGCTTCTAGGATAGCAGGTACACGTTTCAAGGGCCGAAGGTAAGACAGCCATTTTGTCCCCACCTGCTTATACAACTTCCTGTTCTCCACTTTTGTCCATGGTAGTGTTGGGCTAAAATTTTCTGTACAGGCTCATCCTCATCCTCCCAGTCATTCGGGGTAATTAAAAGGTCAGGTAACCTCTCCGCCTCACTATTGTATAAGTGAATGATTGGCAGCCGCGTCAACCCATCAACGTTCAAGTGATGTGTTCCAACACAGTGTTCAATTTTATATCATAAGGCTGGAGCTTTAGAGCCCAGCGAGCTAGCCAACCCGTAGGTTCTTTCATGTTCTGTAACCATTTTAAGGATGCATGTTCAGTAACCATAGTGAAGGTGGTTCCTTGTAGAAAAGGGCGGTGATGCTTTACAGCTAATAGAACAGCACGACACTCCTTCTCTGTTACACTGTAGTTGCGTTCCGCCTTTGACAGAATCTTACTAAAATAGGATACAGGATGATCTACACCGTGTTCATCTAAATGGGCTAAGATGGCCCCAACGGCATAGCCTGAGGCGTCAGTGAATAAGATGAAGGGTTTATTATAATCTGGGTGCCGTTGGATAGGACGTTGATGTAGCAGTTGTTTCAACATCTTGAATGTGGCCTTCTGTTCAGCGCCCCAATAGAAAGGAGTGTTCTTAGTTGATAAGCGAACAAGAGGTTCGCTGAGATGGACAAACTTGGGTATAATCTGATGGTAATACCCCATCATCCTTAGAATACCTGAATATCCCATAAATTTTTAGGGGGAGGCATTTTCGAAAACTCTTCAACCTTGTCCTGCATGGGCTGAATTCCTTCTTGGGAAATGAAGAGTGGCCAAGGAAATCCAATTTCCTTTGGAAGAAAGTACACTTTGAGGGTTTCAACTTAATGTTAGACTTACGTAACTGTTGAAACACCTCCTTCAAGTGATCAAGATGTTCGTTGAAGATTTTTGAGAACACCATGATGTCATCAAAGTAGACAATAACACAATTTACCTTGAGGTCCTGCAATATGTGATCCATCACACGCTGGAAAGAGGCAGGTGCATTGCACAACCCTCGGGGTAATTGTATGGTTTGAAAGAGACCTTCAATACAAAATAAGAACGCATTTCTCCTGATCTTGAGGAGAAAGGTCTATTTGCCAATAGCCGCTGGCCAGGTCCATAGCGGAGAAGAAGTTAGAGCCAGAGAGTTAATCCAGGGCATCATCAATGCGAGGGATAGGATAGCTATCCTTCTTAGTGAGGCTATTCAACCTACGGTAATCCATGACTATCCAATGACCTCCGTTTTTCTTTTTAATTAGTAAGAGAGGTGAAGACCAAGGGCTTTGTGAAGGAACAAGTAACCCCGCATCTAATAACTGCTGGAGCTCCGTCCTCATTTGTTGCTCCTCAACCTTTGACTTGCGATAAGGTTTTGACCTTATAGGCTGCACATCAACCACATCAATGGAGTGGAACCAGCCCTTCATATGGCCATAGTCAGTATCCAATTCGGAGAATATGTCACTGTATTCGTCTATCAAGGTATGAACTTTTTACAGCTCCTCTGGGGTCAACTTATCTGAAATATGAACATTGGGCAAGCTGCAAACCATGTTGTCCATGAGTAAGCCCATATCTGCCATAGAGCCAATAGAGTGGTTATGTTCAATGTCCTCTACTGGGAGTAGAAAACCTCTTCCAATCTCCTGGTGTTTCCGTATGATCAATGCCTTTCCGGTGAGGTTCTCTCAGTAGAATGGTAATTGGCCTCTAGTAGGCTGGGTTTAGTATCTCAGGCAATACAAGAGGCTCCAAGGGGCTAATGCCCTCAATACTTATGAGGTGCAACAAGCAAGGATGTGGGAGTTGTAGTGTGATTTTAGTGTCAACCACTATATCAAGTTTCCCCCAGATGTGCTCATTGGTGCTAACGCTAGGGAACCCAATAAGTAGGCTGACTGCATGGGGCAAAAATTAGCTTAGAGGACAGGGGTATCTCCGGACATGATGATGGATGAGACTTTAGTCATTGGAATAAATTGAACTTAAAAAATAAGATAGACTTATATCCTATGAATGAGAGTACTTTATTATGCTAACATGCAAGGATTTTTATAAGGTATGTGGGGACACGGTGACTCAAGGATTGTCATGGCCCTATCCATGTAGGGTTTCTCCTGGTCTTCTGGTTTGCCTATTGTTATGAACCTTACTCAGCTCCCGCCACCCTCATAAAAAGTCAAGTGATAACCCAGGTCACATGTATCAAGGAATGAGGATGTAACATTTCCTCAAATTTGAGAAATTTATATGAAGCCCTGTATTCAGTATATTTGCTAACAATATAGATTTGACCCCTATTCTCAAATCTATCAAGCCATTTTGGATTTACACCCCTTGCATGGGGTATCGATCCTTCCCCTGGACAAGGCTTTCACCTAACCCAGGGAAAACCTGACACACTCTTTGTTCACCAGGCTTAATCAAGACCTCATCTGCAGCGTAGAAGTGGATACCATCCCTAGCATCCGCTGAATCTGGCAATTTCTTTGTGTTGCACCCAGAAGTGGAATATGGCAAGGCTATAGCTGAAAAAGAGTATTTGACCAGGCAAGAGTATTCATGCTTGCTGGGTTCTTTATTGGATAATACTAAAGGGACTTTGTAACTTAGTAACAAAAGGAGCCCTTGCTTCAGGTTGATTATTCCTTTATACTCAATCATATATTAAGTGCCAATGAGCATATCATATGCATTGTTGTCCAAAGCCACAGAAGGGGCTGGTAGGATAAGCTTCCCAATTTAAATGGGAAGGGAAGAGTATGCCCCAATAGCACGGGTATTGTTGGGGCCAGCGGTTCCAAATCCTTGTGTGTACTCCAAGTCAGGCGCTAGCTTTATCTTCTTAATAAGCTTAGGGGTGATCACGTTGACTTGGGAGCCAGTGTCCAGGATGGCTAGTATTTGGACCTTTTAAATAACCACTTCAACCTTAGTGAGCGTTTTTCTATATTAAGGTGACAAAGCTAAGACCTCCTTAACTGGAAGGTGGAGGTTAGATTTTTAGCAATCTCAGAGTATTTATCCATAATGAATTTCATGGTATGAACCCGCTGAAGAGGGCGTATCAAGCCAGCTAAAATTTGGTCACCATCGCTGGAAGTATCAATAACTTTTGGACACGCTAGTATTTGGATGAGGTATGTTTCCTCAGTTGGTGGTCTCGTCTACTCCTCCAGCGTTCAAATGATCAGGCACCTCTATTTCCGCAGGTGCTCCCAATATGTAGTAACCAACGTCATCATAAACCCCCTCAGATTCCTCCCCAAGGGTATTCTCAACAACGGGCAAGGCCGTGGTGGGGGTAGGAGAGTTGACCAGAGGGAATGGAATAGCCTTAGGGGCCACATTTACCAGCTTGGCTGGAAGGGAAGGCATAGAGGCTTGAGTGTGCTTGTGCGAAAGTAGAGCCTTAGCTACCTTATAGGGATCGGAAACATAAGAAGAACTGATAACCTTTTTAAGATGCACTGAGGAAGCAGATTTTTCAGGGAGGGTAGGCATAGGTGGTCACACCCCCAACTGCTCAACAGGTGGTAGCTCCATAATGGTGAGAGCTGAAGGATTCACCTCAGATTCATTTGTCATGACATATAAATGAAATTTGGCCACATCTAATAAAGACTCTTTAATGTTGCAGATGGTTTTAGAGTAACATTTCACTGAGAAGATATGCCTGGCTAGAGAATGCCGAGATGCTAAACCAGTTAACAGGGCGGCAATAGCATCATCAAGAGTAAGCATGTTTGAGGTTGATAACCTTTTTGTGCAGCGAGGTAAAATCGTTCAGCAAAGGCAATAGATGATTCACCCTCATACATGATAAGGCGCATAAAGGCCTGTTTTTCCCGCTGTAACCTCTTCTTCGATCTAAATTAAGCTAAAAGAGCTTCCTTCAACTCTGACCAGGTGTACAGAGGGTTCAGGTTAGGTACTATCATCTCTTGTGCTAAGCGTCCTAAACAAGGAAGTATGTATTGAACTTTTTGCTTGTCAGTTGCACCATCCATGGCAGCTTCGTAGACGTACAAAAAGGTAACAATGCTCCCTTCACCAAGGATGTACTTGTCCTTAAGGGGAAGTTTGAAAGGGCGCTGCTCAAGCTCTTTAAGGCGTGACAAAGCGCCTTCTAGTTTCTTTTAAGGGCAACTATTTTTGGTGTACAAGGATCCCCTGTAGTGAGCACCATTTTGTGGGAAACCAGATAAGTTTGGCTTGCTGGTGCTTTCAAACCGCTGGATTCCACAAAGATTTATAAAGATTTGAAATGGAGCACTATAAAAATTAGATTTTTATAAACTTTTATTATAAGCACGGAGGTAAAATGAAAAACGACCCCTCAATACTTGACTGGTCAGTATTTAAACTGTTTTGAGGGTTGGAGGAATTCAAGAATAGTTTTGGAATAATTTCAATGTGTTTTTAAAATTAGGAAATATGGTAAACTCTCCTATCAGATTGTTGGAATTGGAGTTACTTTTTTTGGTAAAATGATATTTGGGATGGAGTTTTGGGGCAGAATGTAACCATGCAGTAAGGTTTTGATGTACTTCAACCTTTCACTGCTAGATAAAGTATTTTCACCTTGGGGGACCTTTGCCACGCCTATAAAGGGGGTCCCATATATGTGCTTTGAGGGACTTGGTTATGGTTGGGGGAGTACCTTCTGATGGTTGCCCCAAAGTCCGTTGTGTGGTCAGAGTAATCTGACCATTTGATTTTACGTTGGCGTCCGTGCAGGTTTTGAAATGGTGTTAACTTGATTAATGGGGGCCCACCGAGAATTGGACAGGGTCTTTTGGCTGATATCTCAAAATCATTGTTATTCTTAATAAAATCACTTTTGGATCATCGCAAAATTGTAAATGGCCGACATTTCCCCATTTATGCTGAGTTTGACCCAAGATTATCTTTCTCTAAAGCTGAGAGTGCAAATGTCCGATACTTTTTTCCCAAGTTTTAATCGAAGTGTTACCCCAATTTGAGTAATTCCACCAGAAATTGACCAGGGTCTTTTGGCTGATGTTTTTATTAATTACCTCCAAACCACTCTTATGAATACATCATACTTGTATTTGTCCAACATTACCCCCTTCAAGAGTGTAAGGGGGAAATAAGAGCAAGAACTGGCCATGGATCTGGTTGATGGTAACTCCATAAGCAAGGGATTTGATGGATTATTCATCCCCTCACTTATATGTGACAATGAATGGTCCCTCCCAGATAGATTCGAGTTTCTCACTCCTAGAGGTAATCTGATTGTGGTAATACATTACCAAGTCTGATACTTGGAAAGAAGGAAGAGGGGCCCAGATCTCACTGCGGCTTGACCTTCTTTAGTGACAGTTTTAACCAAGTTAGTAATACCCTCTGCTTGTAGTTAGATGATGTGCTGGGCCAACTTTTTTATGGCTTTATCTGGGTCTGTTCTGTCAGAGAAAATTTCTTTGGCTAGTAGAGCTGGTACCCTAGGTTCTCGTCAATACAACACATGGAAAGGGGACATCTTGAGAATGCAATGGTAGCTAATTTTGATAGGCTATGAGCGCGCAGGGTAGGTAGAGATCCCAATGAAGAGGGTCTAAATTGGCCATTATTCGGAGTATAGAGACCAGGGTTCCATTTACTCTTTCTACAGCTCCATTTGAGGATGGAATTGTAGGGGGCTGAGAAGAGTTGTTGATTCCCATAGAAGTGTCGAGGAGCTTTATCACCTTGGAGGTGAAGCTTTTCCCAATTTCACAAAGAAGGACTTGGGGGCAGCCATGCAGCGTGAAGATATTTTGATGCAAAAAGGTAGCAGTGGCTTTGGCAGTCTGAGCGGGGGAAGAAACAGTTTCAATCCATCTAGTGAAAAAAGTAATTCTGACTAAGATATAGTGATTGCCCAGTAGTCTGAGGTAGAGGCCCTACCATGTCCAAACTTATGGTGTGGAAGGGTTGTTGAGCTATAGTCGGTAAGTATTGATACCTTGTCTTGTAGCTAGATTGCTTTTTACAGGTCAGACAGGCATCCAGGACTTCCTATATTTTATCCATAATGCCTTCTCAATAGTATCACTCTTTTGCCCATTCGTAGGTTTTGTGTACCTCGCCATGCCCATGATAGTGTGGGACTCCAAGATGCAGGTACTCGCTCTGACGGCCAGAGATAGTGCAACCAATTTACACCTACTTTCTTATATAACTTCCCACTCCCCACCTTTGTGTTGCGGAGTGCCATGCATCATCTTCTGTAATGGTTTATTTTCATGATACCACATGTCAGGAGTCATTAGGAGGTCATGCAACCTCTCTGCTTCGCTATTGTCAAGGTGAAGGACAAGCAGCTGCATAAACCCATCAACGTTCATATGACATGTTCTATCTCAATGCTCAATGGTCCTATTGTAGTGCTGGAGCTTAAGATCCCAGAGAGCCAACCGTCCCGTAGGGACCTTCATGTTCTGCAACCCTTTCAGGGAGGCGTGGCCTGTGATCACTTTGAAGGGAGTCTCATATAGGAATGTGCTGTAGTATTTTATGGCGAGCAGGACAGCCAGGCACTCCTTCTCAGTGACGTTGTAGTTGCGCTCATCTTTTGACAGCATTTTGATAAAGTAGGACACAAGTTGATCAACAACATGCTCATCCATTTGTGCTGAGATAGCTCTAACAGCATAGCCAGAGGCATCCATGAACAAATTGAAAGTCCTGACATATTCAGGGTAGCGGAGTATTGGCCTTTTTTGAAATATCTCCTCCAGGGTCTCAAACGCGGCCTTTTGTTCAGCATCCCAATGGAAGGGGGTGTTCTTAGCCAAGAGACGAAAAAACTCGCTGATCTGGGTGAAATTTGGTATAAACTGATGGTAATATCCCATCGTGCCTAAAAATACCTGGATGCCACGAAGGTTTTTGGGCTCTAGCATCTTGGATATTGCTTCTACCCTTGTATTGTAGGGGTTGAATCTCATCCTGTGAGATGTCTTGCCCAAGAAAAACCAGCTTTTTTTAAGAAAAGTGCACTTGGAGGGCTTTAGTTTGACATTAGATGCCCCAAAATTGAAGCACCTCATTTAGGTGCATAAGATTCTAATTGAGTGTCTTGGAGAAGACTGTGATGTCATCAAGATAGACGATCACACAGCTCATCTTAAGGTCCTGAAGAATGTGATACATCGCCCACTGAAAAGTAGCAGGCGCATTACACAACCCTTGAGGTAGCTGAGTGGATTGGATCAAACCCTCGCTGTAGATAAGGGCGCAAGACTCTCTGATCCTGTGTAGAAAAGTCCATCTGCCAGTACCTGCTAGCCAAGTCCATGGCTGAGAAGAATTTAGACCCAGTGAGTTATAATAAAGAGGCATCAGTATGAGGGATGGGGTAGCTGTCCTTCTTGGTGAGGTTGTTCAGCTTATGGTAGTCCATTTTTACCCAATGAACTCCATTTTTCTTCGTTATAAGTAGAAGAGGGGACGATCAAAGACTTTGAGATGGCACCAGCAGCCCAACGTCCAACATCTGTTTGAGCTCCAACTGCATATGTAACTCCTCAACTTTGTATTTACAATAGGGTTTGTAGCGGATAGGAAGAGCATCCCCAACGTTAATAGTGTGGGTCCAACCCTTCATGTGCCCATAGTTGGTATCGGAGGTATAGAAGATGTCGCTATAGTTCTCAAGTAGAGTGTGGACCTTGTCAATATCTGCTGGGATTGGTTCCTCAGAATGACGGTAGGTAAAGTATATATTAACTGGTCGGTGGGCAATCCTATATCAGCCATAGACCTAAAACAGTGGATTTGCTTGAGGTCCTCAATAAGGACCAGCAAGCCTCTTCCAATCTCCTGATGTTTCTTGAAAATCATGTCTTTCTTGGTGAGATTACCAAAAGGAGATTGATAAGTCGTTGATAAGCGGGGTCTAGCACGCTTGGCAATACTTGGGGCTCTAGAGGGCTAACTCCATCAATGCTGATTAGATGCAATAAGAAGTTGTGGGGGATTTGTAAGGTAATCTTAGTGTCAACTACCCGTTGTTCACCCGCTTTGATTACTACCTCTTCAGAGGAATAGAAAGGGATACCCTCTATGGCGTCCACTGATTGAGCAAAACTTTTGTATGCAGTCCTGTCATAGTGTAATGTAAGGATAAGGATGAAGAGAGAAACTCAACTGTGCAAGCATAATCTTTTTTATTAAGCTCATCATTGGTCAGAATCAGAGGAACCTTCTAGTCAAACAAGGAAAGATAGCCCTGCTTCAAGTTAATAACACCTTCATACTTGAGCATAAACTGTGTACCAATGAGTAGATCATAGGTATTTTTGGCCAAGGCCACCGCTGGGGCCAACAAAATGAGCTTTCCCAAAATGAATGGGCAGAGAAGAGTAGGCTCCAATAACTCGGGTGTTGGACCAGCAGTTCCAAAGTCCTGGGTGTAATCAAGGTCAGGGGCCAGCTTAATCTTTTTAATGAGTTTTGTTGACACCACGTTAACTAGGGACCCAGTGTTAAGGATAGCCTTAACATGCACTCAATTAACGATGAACTCCACTTTAGAAAAAAGTTCCATCCAAGTTGGGGGAAGAGCGAGGACCTTACTTAGATGGTTAGTAGAGGCAAGTCTTTTGGAAGTTTCAGGGTATCTCTCTTGGATTGACTTCAGGGTATGAACACACTGTGTAGATCAAATAAATGTGACAATGAGCTGGTCAGAGTCACTGGCAGTGTCAATAATCTCTAGACCCCTCAGCACTTACCAGAGATAAGTTTGACAGGAGATCTTAGCCCAATCCACTTTCTACAGGTTCAATTGGTCGGGTACCTCCACATCACCTGGGCTCTTAAAACATAATAGCCCATATCTTCGCCACTCCCTTCAGATTTGTTATCAGAGATTTATTGATGCATGTTAGGAAGCCCATAGGGGGTGAGGTAGGTTCATGGCTTCTCTTATGGCATGATAGGTCCTGGGGTTGCTCCTCCACCTCATTAACTTTTGGGGGAGCGAGGAAATTTCACGGCTCAATTTTTAGCCTTCAAAGTAGGGGGATTGTGCTCCCTTATGAAGACAGGTTTCAGAATAGATTTTGCTGGATGATAGGTCGAGGGAGATAGCATCATAGATGTGAAAGCTTTACCTGCGCCAGCTTTAGGTCTATTAGTGGCTGTGTGTTTTTGTGATACAGGCAGCTTAGCTTTTGTGACCTGGTCATTTAACTCAATGTTAGTGTGGGCGATTGGCACCCAAGAAAGGGGTTTAGAATTTAGCAGGCTTTGAAAACACTTGAGAAGGCCTCTCTCTGGAGAAAAAGATAGGCAAGGCAAAGTGACGACTGCTTTCACCAACTGGTGTTTTTTGAGCTGAAGTTGAAGGGGAGCACTTCCCCATAACGGCCAGTATTTTAGGGCTATCCTCACATGTTGGAGGAGCATCTCGTCACTGCAGCTCTGCGGAAACAAGATCCCAAAGGGAGATAGTCATTGAAGTGGCTGGAGGGGTCATAGTTGATTCTCTCCTCATAGCTCTTTGCATAAGTTCAAGTTCACGAAAATTAGCCACTGCTATCAGAGTCTCTTTAATATCCCATACTGTTTGGAAGGTGTGCTTGAATGCAGAGATATGCATTACTAAATGGGGATAAGACGCCAAGCCAGCCATGATATCAGCAATGACATCATATAGAGGTGACAGTTTGGCAAGCAACAGAGGTTGAGCTTTACTATAAATGCGCTCAACAAAAGAGGTGATTGTTTCCCCCTCTTACAGGCTAAGGCATATAAAGGAATGTTTTTGCCTTTGTAAACTCTGTAGGGAGCCAAATTCTTCAATGAGCGCTTGTTTCACCTCCGCCCAGGTACTAAGTGTGACAATAGTGGGAACATTATCTCCTGAGCCCTATGACTCAAGCAGTGAAGGATATTTTTGAGTTTTTATTGGTCAGTTGTCCCTTATATCGCAGATTCGTACACAAAGGAAGGTTTCAATACTGTACATGCCTGGGATAAACTTGCCATTGAAAGGGGATTTGTAAATGGTGGGCGAGGCTCAATAAAAGCCTTGATATGGGTGCAGCTTGAGCTTTATAAGTTGGGACAATGCACTAGCTAGCTGTAGTTCTAATGCATCTATCCTAGACTCAGATGAAGCGAGGTGTTAGAAGGAGTAGTTTCCCCTCCAAGCTCCATTTTTTAAATATTATTTTGGTCTACAGGGCTCCCTGTAGTGAGAACCACTTGTTTAACTTTAGGTTATTATTTGCTTTCTAGTGCGTTATCATTTAAAAGTCCAACAATATTAGCACAGAGAAGTAGTACTCTCTACTGCCAGAATGATTGCTTCAGGGGTTATTGCTTACCACTTATATTGAAAATAAAAAAGCCTAATAAACATAAAAGTTGGATTTTATATGTGTTTTTTACTATATGCAGCGAGGGGGACAAAAAGCAAACCCTCTCAATATTGGGATGCTTAGTATTTAAATCATCTCTAGGTTTGATGTGAGTCAGATGAGAAAAATCATTATAATCTATGTGCATTTGAATTAGGTAATATGGGCTTTTGACCTATCAGATTGTTTAAGACTCGCCTTGCTTCAATGCAAGGGCAGATGTTAAAATGATAGCTGGGAAGATGAACCCATGAGGCAGGTGTTGAATTTGGGTGTCTGCTTCAGAGGGCTGGTTCTTCTTCAAGGGTGGGATGTGGTTTTGAGCGTCTATTGTGTGAGGACAATAAACAGGATGGTGAATTTAAAATTTATAATATAGCTTCTTGGTAATACTCCAATCATAAGCCCTGTCATTTCACTTGGACGATGGCACGCTGCCCTGATCCTACTGATCCCAAGTGAAAATTGACTAATACAAAATGAAGTGCTAATGCAAAAATTTTATAAGATGAATTATAAACTCGTCCAGTAGAGGAAATATATTTTATTAGTGTCAACTTAAGGGTTATTTATAGGGTTCAATGTTCACCACATCTTACCCATGACATCTTACTTTCAGTGGCACATGGCCACGTAAAAAGTTTGTAAGAATATCTACATATACTTTGACTCAGGGCATCATGCTCAGCCTCAGGGTCAGTGTAAATACCATCATCATTCTTGAGATGGCGTTTTGTATGTGCCTTCAAAATAGCTGAACCAATTCACTTTCACGTGCAATTGGCAGCACATACCAAGGCGATTCATATCACTAATTAGTAATTAATTTGATCAAAAACTTGACTGACATTAAAAACTAATTTTGACTTAGACCAACAAAGCCCATGTGTCTGAGTTATTAAGTCAATACAAAATCTAAGTCTGACCTAATTAGCAAAGCCCTCGAGCCCATGTCATCATAGTCAAATATAATTAAGTGAAATTGCTAGGCCGCGGATTCTAAGCTTTGCATAAGATTAGAATATACCTGGTCCATAATCGCTGATATCTGATATGATCCATAATAAGTTTTTAAACAGCTAACCTTATTATGTCCCTATCAAATATCTGATAATTAGGTCCAGTCAATTACTCAACAGCAGGGATTTTATATATCAGACCAATCAGAAGGTGGGAAAATATTTTCACTTTTCTGGACCACCTCCAACCCTACAAAAGGGGTCAGTTTCTGCGGTGTTGGTTGTGCTAGTTTAGCTTTAAGAAGGGGAGGGACCTCAGAATGGATCCCCTGATCTGGCCAACAATTTGGTGCAATCTGACTACCCAAACTCGGGCTATTTTCTTAAGTTTTAATAAAATGTTACCCCAATTTGAGGGGTTCCACCGGGAATCAACTAGGGACTTTTGAGCGATGTATTCATTGATTACCTTTGAACCACTTTTATGATTACATTGGACTTTAAACTGTCTGACATGGGGTAATAAGGAATAGATAGTACCCCAAATACCAATCAATTCATTGAGCTTGGAAATAATCTGAGATGTAAAATTAGTCCCATTATCCATTAACAGGAGCTGGGAGCATCCATTCTGATAAATGACACCTTCTAAGATGAACTTAGCCGTCATCATGGTGACTAAGTCTCATACCGCTTTGACCTTCATACACTTGGTGAGGTGATCAATGGTCACTATTATATATTTAAATTGCTCAATTTATTGTCCAGAGGACCCACAATATCCATTGATAAGGTATTCCAGGAGAAGTGGGTTTAGCCAGCTGATAAGTAGTGGCTTTCTGATAGGGCCTATCCATTTGACATTTCCTGCAACAGCGTAGGGTCTCATGAAAGTCAAAGTTCACAAATTATCAATAATGGTGTTGTTTAACAGCTCATTTATCTTCAAACAACCCCGTGACACATCACCTTATGGGCCATAAAAATAAAAATAATCCACTCCATTGGTCTGGGTCTCCAAAATTGCTGGTTTTTGTTGGTTTTATAAAGATCACCTTTTGAAACAGTGTTCAACCTTAATTTTTCTGCAAAGTGATGAACTTCTGCTGGTTTGTTGCCATAATTTGGGTTAGCATTTTGTCAAATAACTCATCTGTAATATCAGCCGATAAGGACACATTGTGCAGTCAAGATAGCCTGTAGAGTTTTGATGTTTGACGCCAGGTCTATGCTGAATTTCAAAATCACAATCCTGTAATTTCAGGGCCCAGAGGAGTAATTGTCCTTTGGGCTCTCAGATTTTGTAACAAACAAAGGGAGCCAGCGTCAGTTACTACAGTAAGATCACTCTGTGTACATAAACCCAGAAACTGCTTACATGCATAAGTAACCATCAGGCACTCCTTCTCAGTCACTGTGAAATTAATTTCATGGACATCCAACGTCTGACTTTAATAAGCCATGGGAAGCTCAACTTCATCAAAGTTGTATTTAAATAGCACCGCCATGGTAGCGGTGAGTGAAGCGTCCATTTGAATGATAATTATTTTTTTAAAATTGGGACACATCAATAGTGGCGCTTGAGTAAGGTAAATCCTTAGTTTATCAGAGGCTAGATGGCAGTTCCCAGCCCACTTATATGGTACTCCACTTTTGAGAAGATGAAATAGTAGTTTCAATTTCTTGCTGAGGTTTTACAAATTGGTGGTAATAGCTGATCATTTTAAGAAAAACTTGAACGTCACGCTTGCTACTCATTAACGCCATGCATTCAATTTAACTTGAACTTTGCAGGCTGGGGCCGCAAGCCATGCTTATCAATGAAGAAACCAAGATATACCAACTACTTGCGGAAAAAATACACTTATAGGTCTTGATTTTCAGATCAGCTTTTATGACAGCGGAAGAGTTCTTCCAAGATGCAGAATTTCATTAAACGTTCAAGAGAAAACGTTCAAATCATCTAAATATACAAGAACACAGGAGTTATTTAAACCACTAAAAATACTCATAGCCTGATTAAATGTTGCGGGGTCTTGCACAGCCCTTGTAGTATTATAGTAGTCTGTTAGAGTCCTTGGCTATAATCATGGCGCATTTTTACTGCTCTTCCTTGGCCGTTCTAGCTTTCAATAACCTGAAATTAAGTCCATAGCTGAAGATATTGCACGCCGCCCAAGAAGTCTAGCATCTTTATCAATCTGTGGTAAAGGATAGAACCTTTTTTGGTGATGCTATTAAGATTGCAGTTATCTATTACCACGAAGTTTTAACCTGCATTTGCTTAATGATTAACATCAGTGGGGGCCAAGGACTCTTGGAGGGTACTAACATCCCATGTTGCACTAGCTGGTTAATTTAAGTTTTAATGACTTCATCCACCACCTTTAAACATATAAATTGGATGGAGGCAAATTGGTGAATGATTTTCAGTATTGATATGATTAAGTACATCATGCGCAAAACCCAAATCATAGTCATCTTTTGCAAAAATAACGCCGTATTTTTTTGAAAAGGCCAGCGCTTGATCCTTCTCATCCTCAGTTACCCACGATAGGTTTTCTCAAGGTACTATAGAGCAAATGGATTGCTCAATATTGACATTAAGCCATTTTCATTGAAAGTGGAAAATCAGGACATTATGAACTTCGTTGGTTAGCATACGCATAAAAGTGATAATCTGAGGTTGCTTTATCTGAATTACCTATGGATATAAATCAGCTAAAAGAATCTGAATTTTATCTTGATAGGGAAGTAATTCTAGGCGTGGCAACGGGTTCCAAATTAGAATGACAGTAAGGCGCAAATATATCACCATATAATCCTTAAGAATTTCCAACTTAATTTCTAGTCCCCATTATCACTTGATACCATGGTGAATTGGTTAGAATACAATTAGCACTTAGCAGAATTCTAGCAATTTCTGCAATCTGGTTGGGAAACCTCCATATACAGGCCCAAATCTGATGATAAACCAAAGACACTATACCAATTTTTAAAAAAGTGATTTATCCATGAGATTGAGGTGCTGGGGCCTCATCCTTATAATGATAGAATAACATAAGGGTTTGTCTGAGAATTTAAAGGTGTTCTCCTCAAAGTCATCTTTGCCTCCATGAGTCCTCATAAGGGAGGACCAAATAAGAAAATCGTAGTTTTGGTTAAGAAACATGATAGCTAGAGATGAGATCACCAGGGAACTGAATCGCAGTGACATTTTGCTGTATGTTTCTTTAAAGTAGTGGTCTGAGGGCCCATGGTACCATAGATTTTGTGAAGATCTATGTCGAAAGCAAGCCCCAGTTGATTCACTAATTTAGTGATTATGATATTAACAGGTGCCCCATTGTCAATATTGTGTGTATTTTAAGCTTATTTACTGAAATGTCAATATAAGTGCATTTAGAAAAGCAAGCATCACTGAATTTGTTGTATGAACATACAGAACGTCCACTTGTCCTAAACAAATATGAATCTTATGCTCAACTAAGAGCTAGTTTCTGTTCAACTCTTAAGGAAAGTAGCCCTATAAACTCCGTTCACTTAGGGGACATCGCCAGAAATAACTAGAAGCTTTTGTATTTCTAACTGATGAACATTAGTTTTAAGCTCAACTTCCTGCATTAACTCGGCCTCACAATTCTTATGCAAGTGATTGGTAAAAGCTATCAGATCATACGCGGTAACTGACTGAACCAGCAAAGGTGAAACGTTACTTGCGCCCTATATTTTAACAACGATTGGTGCCAAGGTCTTTTTTACTAGGTTTTTTGTAACAATTGCAGATAATGTAAATCCCAATTCTACTCTGCCCTGCCTTTTCCCAAATTCACCTTATTCTCAGGATCCATGGAATGAACCCTAAGTTTAGAATCTGAGTTATAGAAATGACTGACATAATGTTCTTAATTCTTGCAAAGATAACAGGTGACTCAATTAACGTCAGACTTTCTGGTCAAGGGCCATACGCCTGAGTTAACTTCTTAGATTTATGTCCCAAGTGGGTTGTTCAAGAGACTCCTGCGGACTTTGGTCAGGCGCCTCAAAAGTGACAGCGCAATGGCAGAGATAATTTACCATATGAGTAATATCATTATCCTCATTTAAAATTGGTATTAGAACCTTTTATTTCAGTAAAGGGCTTACAGGCTTGGTGAAGAGCGATCTTAGCGTCAAAAGCATTGATAACGTTATCCCCATATATTATCTGAGCCTTCAACTAAAAACATATGGCAAAACTTGGATAGGTTAATTTCTATTAAAAGAAATATTGAGGAACTTCATTTTTCAAGTGTCATCCTCTCTGCACCTCTGAATATTTATAAGTAGATCCTTGGCGTTAGGTTAGGACACGCCTTCCCTATTTGATTTTGCCATCATTAACTCTTGGCTTTTGGAGTCAAGCAAGTTCATTACTGCTGCCAACTTTACGGTGTCAGATGTGCTGCAAGCTAAAAGTTAAAAATATCCAAAGAAAGATTACATTTGTTTTCTTATTAAACTTTGGTAGTTTACAGAGTTGGCCAGAAAGGTGATTTCATAGTGGGCAGGGCCCAAAGGCTTATGCTGTCCCTGTCTGTTTTCTAAGGTTATTACACTGATGAATAGAAGTAATAAGTTTGGAAGCTGCTGCAATGCCAGGAACGTGATACTCACCAACAGGAAAGGAAGAAAGAACAGCAGGTATATTACACATAACCTGTCTCTCTGCACCTTCACAATCAGATTCTGTCAACAGGATTTCCTTCTCAATTCCAGAGTATATCTTAGGGTTGTCCACACATGGTTTACCATATTGGAAGTTACTAAGAGCCTGGAAGATCTCTGCTTTGATTTTATTTATTATTTTAGTAAATTTGGCAGTGTTACGCCTGCAAAATAGGCTCAATATTATTCTATCTTTAGATAGCAGTCAGAAGATCCTCTTTAAAATAAATATTCTCATTTAACAGAAAACTTACTTTCTGTCCCTGCGTTTTGAACTAAAAACTCAGGGAATTTAGGTTTTATGACAACTCATTAATGGAGGGCACCACTCCATTCATCTCTATATCAAATCTGTCAATGCTTCATTGATGAACTTCCATACTTCTTCCTAAATTATTTACTTAACAATCATTACCTAATATGGTATCTGAAATTATACTAACATGAGCATTAAAATCCATTGTTCTTGACAAATCTCGTTGGACCAATTTTCCAGTCCCTGAGGGCTTCCCACTACAACTTAAAGGTTGCGCTACCTCAAGTGGAAGTTAATCCTCACTTAATTTTACCAGAACTCATACTGATAAAAATGTTGTATAGGGAAACAAAAGGTGTTCCTCTTGTAAAGAGCCCCAAATGTTGAAATTGACACAAAGCATTGTATTCATATTGCACAGGTTATACACACATGCAACAACAATGTACTGTTTGAAGACAGAGACCTTGAAAAACTATCAAAACCCTTATATACACATAATAGGAGTCTTACCCAAGTATAAGAGAGCACCCTGTATTATTGAATATAGCCATGAGCTCACAGGACTCGGTAAACTAATTAGATTGGGTAGGGTTTCACAGCTTACACCAGGAAAAAGACTCCCTTGCATTTGCAATCCTCATTAGATATGCTCTCTCTATCAACATTCTCATTGATGATTTCCCATGTTAGCAAGCAGCACTCCAAAAATGGCAGACTAAAATGGTGTTATCCAAATTGGGCCATAGAAGCAAAAAAAAATTAGAGCACAGAGAATTTCCTGGAAAAGGTGTAATCAGCTGAACGTAGTCAAGTTACTGAAGGATGTACCTAATACATATAAATGACCTTATTACTAATGTTTACACTAACTCAGGGCGAAGTAGAATAATAATTTAAAAATAAAATAGGAAGCCATAAAGTAATCAAATTTACAGCACCAATGGCTGATAAATTTAGAGAATGAGAATTGTGCTGGCAAGGACTTTTGGGTATTACTTAACAGTAAATTAATACATTAGATCACTACATATATTAGCTGAGGATAAGTGTAAAACTAATTACTATACCAATTATATACTATATAGTTTATTAGTTGATTTATAAAAATAGATAATAAAACAATAAAATACAGATGGTTGGTTAAACCAATTACAACAAATAGCAAGAAGCCATATTACCTAATATATGTAATCATCTTGAATACTATAGGCATAACTTTATAAAGATTTATTATACAAGGTAAAGCCTAACTTGGGCTTACTGCATTTTGACATTCATATAAAATTCTATGGTCATATGTAGAAGGCTATATAGATGATGAATTTATTGGGTGGAAATGAAAATAACAAAATTTTAGAGTCTATGTAAATAATGTAATAGTAATTTAATATGAATTCAAATTAAATTCACAAACTTTTCTTTCTCGTTGCAAACACTTTTGCAACCCATTCAATTCAAGACTAAATCTAGTTTGATAATCTCATAGAGGGGATTAGTCTGCGCCCATGTCTGGGAGCAGTTGGGCAAGCAAGGAAAGAGGAGCAGGCGGAAGGCCCGCGGCCTCTAACATTTAAAAGCGCCCCGGAGAATCTGGCAGAATAGAAAAAAATCTAAAAAAACTGGCGGTCACAATTTCCCTGGAGATACTCGCATGGCAAGCACGATGCAACCAGTACATCAACACGCCACATTCCCAGCCACTTTCGTCGGTGGAATTTGGAGTCCGTGTGTATCTGGACATCCAAAAAACGGCCCTATGGGAAAAAATTTTGTGAAGATGTACACAAAATTTTCCCGACCGCGGTGTACGTTGCACCTCACTCCATGTCACGTGGTTGGCTGGACCTATGTTTTGAAAGCAAAATAGCAGCAGATGAGGCTGCAGTGGTGCACATAGTGGTCGACCTCCCCAAAGGGCAACAGGTCGTCAAAACTAAATGCACCAGATGGACAAAATCAAACCAAATTTTCCTCACGTTTGACTTTTTGCCTACTACGGTAAAACGTAACATTTTGGAGCAACACCTGAAAGATGGTCTCGCCATATACGGCGAAATACAATCTTTCAAAATGCAATGTTTCACGCTGATGCCACACCTGTGCACTGGCAAAGCCATCGCAGTTCTGACCCCAACTGAGGAGATCGCGAAGGACCTAACCCAGATCCCGCACTCCACCTTTATTGATATTGCAGGGCACACCACCCACCCATTCTGGGTAACTGTGGACAGCGCGCCCCCCATTTGCACCCACTGTGACACGTTCAGCCATAAGGCGCACACATGCCCCATCAAAGAGGGCGTCACATTCCAAGAGCACCCCTCAGCGGCCATGGCCAGTGGAGAGGCGCACTACAAACCAACTGCAAGCACCAAGGAGGCTTTCCCGTGGGGAGCACAAGGCTGCTACCTATTAGTAAAGCCCATCTCCCCGCAGGAGTGGAAGAAGGCTAAGCAGGCCCATAGGACTGCGGCCAAGGAAGTGGCCAAGGCCACCACCACCATCCCACACTCACAACGCTAGGAGGACATGGAGACCTTTGCAGTGGAAGCAACTCGGGAATCCATCACCCAATCAGATTGGGAGGCCCATGCTGAATGGGCCACTCAATCCAAGGATCCAATGGGAGATTTGATCTCACCCAATCACTGCACCCAAGCCCCAGTCAAAACTGACTTGGGGCCTATCCCAACCGAAAAAAATTTTTTTTGCCTCACTCGACGGTGCACCGAACTTATCTGCACCACAAAAAATTCGTCCGACGTCGGGAAAACAAAAAGTGAAGGCCAAAGCCAACGCGACTCTTTCTGCAAAAATTAACAAAAACCCTGATAGCGTTGCTGCTAATACCCGCGCTGCTGTGAAAGCCCGTGGGGACCTGGAAGAGGCTGGTGGGCCCAGGGGCCCACCCCCTCGCACCTAAGGTGTGATGGGGGAAACCTACTCTAGGGACGCTGAATATCACTGGACTCAAGGCCTCCCCGTCCCAGGCTAGGAAACTGAGTTTTTTACAAAAAAATTTACCCATGGATATCCTGGCTATCCAGGAAACCCACTGTCCATGAGGTTCCGAGGAAGCTTGGAAAACAATGCTCCTACCATCCCTATCCTTTTGGTCGAAGCACTGTGGGGTGCTAATTCAGAAAAACAATTTTTTCAAATTTACATCTTCAGAAACATTCCTAAATGGCTGAGTGCTTGTTGTCACCTTCTCATGGGCCAATGTTGCACACACAATTGTCAACATTTACGCCTCAAACGGTGCACAAGAGTGTCAGGAATTTTTCTCATCAGTCAAATCCCTCCTGCTACCCCCCAATCCTTTCCTTATTGGTGACATGAACTGTTGGCTAACCTCACCAATGGACCGGTGGCCGCCCTCACCCCACGCCCCACAGGGTCACGTAGAACTACACATTCTAAAAGCCACCCTTGGGTTAATGGATGCGCTGCCAAGACATGCCTCACTGCTTGAAAACATGATGCGTCCCCACGTCCACAATGGCCAATTAAGGTCCATGACCCGCATTGACCTTATTCTAGCACTGGCGAAATTCCAACCCCACATCTCCCACTTCAAAACAACAAAAATAGAATTCTCCAACCACCGACTGGTCTTGATAATATACCACTTACCCGTCACAGTTGCAAAGGCCCCACATTGGTGCAAAATCCGCCCCCAGAGCGCTTCGCCAGGATTTTCCATGTGGGTGGAAGAGGCAACTTTGGCAAAATCGTTTGTTGCACCGTTTTGCACGGACCCCATTTCCACATGGGCAACTTTCAAAGAAGACACCATCCGCCACTATCGCCATCTCTCATCCAGACGCTCACGAGCCACATCTGCGGTTATATTGCGCGCGCTGGTGGAATTGGCCCACTTGGAGTCCAACATTCCAGCCTCAGGATATAGCCCTGCATGGGGCCAGAAGTGGGCGGAGGCAGCCGCCCACCTCAACGCACTTGAAAGGCAACACAAACATCGGGTTTGTGTCCAATACAGGGCCACATGCATCACTAAAGGCGACAAGTGCACCGCATACTTCTTCAAAAATTTTTTTACACCATGCCAGAGTGTGGCCTGCACACAGGTGCGAAGATTGGATAATTCTATTGTGAACACACCGGCTGAAGTGGCAATCGAAACACAAAGATATTACTTCAAGTTATACCAAGCCAAACCAATTCAGCCAGCCGAAATGGCGGAATTTCTCGACAGAGCTCATATCTGCACCGTTTTCTGATACCCAGAAATAATAAATTTAATTACTCTGAACGAATTATGGACTACCATTAGCGGTGCGCCAAACCAAAAATGCCCAGGCCCAGATGGCATTCCATATGAGTTCTACAAAAAATATTTTAAATATATATCCCCATTGCTGCTAGCCTCACTCAACCAAATCCTGTTGGAAACGCGCCTCCTACCAGGAGGACATGAGGCCTTTACGGTCACACTCTTCAAGAAAGGGGATAGGCTAGACTTAGCCAACTGGCGCCCCATTTCTCTAACAAACACAGACACCAAAATTTTAACAAAAATCATGGCTAACCATTTAGGGACTGTAGCATCTGCCACCATCTTCCCAGAACAATTTGGTTTCATCCCCAGAAGGTTGATTTGGGATAACGTGCACTCTGTGGCTAATGTGTGTCAGTCCACAGCCTCTGGGGCACTTGTATTCTTGGACCAACAAAAGGCCTATGATAGAGTAAAGTGGGAATACCTTAGGGCCTGCCTCCAACAATTCCGCCTACCTCCCCGCTTCATTAACTGGGTGATGCTGCTCACAGAATCTGCAACAATGGCAGTGCGCGGCCCAGGTTTCCTAACGGAAGTAGTCCATCCTCAAAGGGGCCTGCGACAAGGGGACCCCCTGAGCCCACTCTTATACAACTTCAGCCTTGACCCACTACTGCGAAATGTGAATGCCCAACTCACTGAGGTCCATGTGCCAGGCCAAACCCCAGTCAAGATGATGGCATTTGCAGATGATTGCGTGGTGGGGGTGTCTAATAACAAAGATGCACGCGCGCTTGAAGCCATCATCCAGGAATATTACCGGGTAAGCAACGCAGCACTGAACGCCTCCAAAACCGAAATCATCCTCCTTGGTCGGTTTCAGAACTGCTGGGCTCCAGCAAGTAGTTCCCAACCTGGCCCATCTGCTCGCCCACGTCCACGCCTTACTAACTCAAGACAAACCGCTCCACTGGTGCTCCCCTTTGTGCCACGACCTACCATAGGACCGGTACACCATCTGGGCGTGTGGTTGGAGGCAGGCGGATACGCGTCAGCAGTAATGGAGTGCCATATACTGGACAACGTGACGAAGCGAATCGCCTCTCTCAGAGCCCACCCTACTACCCTCACTGGCAGGGTTGTTCTTGCCAACTCTATGCTCCTATCCAAAGTCTGGTTCGGAGCCCACGCCATCCCCTTCTCCCCAAGCTTCTTCAAATCCCTGTATGCTTTGCTACAAGGTTGGCTTTGGTCAGGCCGCCCTCCACCAGTACAGCTAGAGGTCATGTTTGGCCCTCATCATCATGGTGGCATGGGCCTACTTGACTTCAAAGCCCATGCCGCCAAGATCCTGGGCACCTGGATTGCGGCCGTCACTGCTCCTACACTCCCATCCCAACACTGGTCCCACGCGGCCCGCTCCAACTTCTCCTGAGCCTTGGGCCTCAACAATCCATCAAACCCCCACTCCCTGATGAAATACCTCGCATCACACACATCGGCCACAGGTCCTCACGGGACCAAAACCCACTACAAACGAATCCTACTCTCCATGTGAAGCGCAGAGTGGAGAATTTGTATTAGTGGACATACAACCCAAAGAGGCCGCCCCTCTCCTCAGTTCACACAAGAGGTACAGGGGCTACCCATCCATGATGGCGTGATCCCCATTCGACCCCAAGTCCTATCCAGGGTGGACTACCTGGACATGATGGACATCCCTTATTCCACTGAGACCCAAAAGACTATCTGGAAATACGCACACCATCCTCTGTTGCAGCCTCAAGTCCGCTCCCATGTGTGGCGCTGCCTGAGGCGGGTGTATCATATGGCTGAACGCTCTAACGCTTTACACTCATCCTGTGTCGTGTGTGGCCAGTATGGAATGCTGTTTCACCTCCTGGAAAAGTGCCCCACCTCTAAAGTAATATGGCGCGAAGTCCAACGTCTGCTAGGCCAGGATCAAACACATCCCTTCAGTCTGTCAAGAGATATGTTTGCTTCATCAATGGCCTCCCCCTCCCACCCTCCCTCCATGCTCTGGTGGTTGCAATCGCCATGTGGACTATCCACACGATTGTCTTGGATGCCATCGCTGGATCCATCCACACCCTCCCTGAAGCTGTCCACAGATTCTGGTCTCATTTGGTGGATCACTTTCAAGCGTGGATGTTTGGATATCTCCCACCGCGTCGCCGACAGCTAGTCTCCTCCTGGTTCCCAGTCTGGTTCATCAAATCAGACCCCTTCCTCCACACGTGCTCAATAGTGGCTACGTCCCCTTCACACGTTCCCTCCCCCTTCCCATAAGTGGCGTTCCCGTTGGCAACAAGAGATAGCATCGCTTCTCTGGGGTGCCTCCCCCTGGTACTAAGTTTTGTCTCATCTGAGTCATATTCGGAAGTGTCTGTCCCATGGTCAGCCTTCCCCGCAATAAATTTAAATTTAAATTTAAATAGATTGAATTCAAATTGTATGCCAGATGTCGCTCAGCTGTATGATTAAAGGTTTAGAACAATAGATAAATTTTAAAATGCTTAATATTAAGAGATGAACCAGGATGCAAGGTTTCAGATCCATTTGGGCCTATCCAGATTGCGATTAGGAGCAATTAATTTCCCTTTTTTTAGAAAATTAAAATGATAATTTGCACCCTGTCCTGCCAATAACCCCAAAGGATTAGATCATAAAACCCTTTTTACATGTTTGCGTGGGAGTTATGTTAAACTGTTTAGTATATGGGCGAGGTCCTTGAATGGAATTCAATTACTTGGTGCTCATCTAGTAATGTAATAGTTCATTCTTGGAGGACAATAGTGAGCTTCTAGATTAAACCTTTCTGGTTCTATATGGTTGTATATCACGATTATAATAAATGTTAAGCTACTTTAATTACATTATTATTTCCTTTAAAATGAAAACCTTACACCTCAGGCGCCTGGACCAACACATAGTCGTTGTTCTTCTATTTTAATTAAAAATTAGGTTTGTACAATTTTATCAAGGTGCTGAGCTTTATGTTGGAATCTTTGGAACTCTCACTGAGTTTTTCAGTTTGCACAAATATTTTTGCGCTTGTGGTGTAAATTATAAAAGGTAGCCTTTCCAATTAACCAACTTAAACTAAGTTGTGAAAAATTTTATGATTTTTTCCTCCACATTAACCTCCAGAGAATCCTCCATCAAGACTGGTTTGAATGAGGTTGGCCATTGACCTGAATTGGGGCAGCTGAGAGGTCTGAAAGTTATCATGCTGTTTCCAATGGACTTAGATTTATGTGGAAGGCCTCATTATCAGATCCTTCTCCTCCTCCTAAGAACTAAACACATGCATTATAGGTTCCAGGAGTGACATTCTTGTTCAAGTTTATTTGTCCATAATGACCAGGGTCAATTCATTGTACCATTTCGCTAGGCACGCTTATTATCAGCAAGCTTCCAATCCTAAACGGCCTCTACCAAATGTTATAGGATAAATTTTGTGTCGTTTATGTGAATCAAGAGATTCTTGGCTTCTTTTACAACTAAATGAAGCCAAAGTCGAGTTGTATGAAAAGTCCACAGCTTAAGTATTTTTATAAAAGAGACCCCATTGGAGGGGTGGTGGAGTTATTGTATGCTAAAAGATAAGTATAAGTCATATCCCTTTTGTCCTGGGAGACTGAGGCATACCAGCTCAGATACTACTTTATGGCCTTAATAACCCAATCATTCTTATAAAAGACTAAGGATAGTAGACATTATATTGACACAAATTATTTCTGAGGAGACACAACTATGCATCCCAAAATTTTACATCTGTTTGTGGCCCCAAACTACTCAATATCTTCTTAATCAAGTCAACATAGATAGCACATGGAAGGTAGATAAAGATGCTTTTATCATCAGATAGATGGAAGTGAAGCATGTGCCAACAGACATATTTTTAACTTATATTTAGCCACCAGCATATAATAAAACCCCTTTGAGCAGGCTAAGTAACCAATAAATTGAGATTGTGGTCAGGGGTCCTCATCCTGATAAATAAAATGAAGGAAACTTTCCTTGATGTCCGTTTAAATTAATGTGCACAAATACAGTACTTTTGAAGCTTAGTATTGGAACTCCTAGGAAGGACCATGCTACTATGTTTTTTTATTGAGTTTCTGTCAAGAAATTTGAATTTGACTGCATAAAAGTGGTTCCAAACCTAGTTAAAACTAAGAAATTTTACAATTATACCTTTTCTAAGATCACTCATCAAAGCACATAAACCTATGTCTAATTTATTAGACACCTAAAAATTTTTCAACCATACCATCAGTCAAGCCATTCTAAGGCTAAAATCTTGAAGGTCCAAGAGAAAATATTTAAGGCCCTAACAATTAAGACTTTGAGCTCAAAGGTATTACACCTTGGGAATCCAAAGAATGGCTAAAGCTTAAGTTTTGTTTAGTGAATTATCTCATTTATAGATTTAGCTTTAGTTTTACAAAAAGGTAAGTCAACCTTCTTGATTCTATATTTTTTTAGTACTAGATGGTCCCAACCCATTGATTCTATATTATACCATTGATTTTCCAAAACCTTTTAGCTTACTTTATTTATACTAAAGGTCTCTGAAACTCATTCTGGTGACAATTGACCATTGTTATTAAATAAATATAATTTATAACATATAGGAGAGTCATAAGTGCCTTATAGTATGGCCTAAAATGTGTTTATAAGATATTTTAGCATATAAGTCTTAGTTGAACAGGAAAGTTAATTTTAGATAATAAGCAAAATGGAGTTACTTGGATGCAACTCAGTTCTATCATAACTGGGATTATCAGTTGTCTTTTAGGCAATATAGTAATAGAATTACATAATTTTGGAATCTCTGGTTTCAAAAATGAGATTACAGTACCTTAAAGTAAAAAAATCATTCAAGAACAATTTACTTGCATGATTTATATGTTTGATAATTTAGTTCCTAACTTCATACAGCACTACATAGCAAAATTTATAAAACTGTTGCAAAAGTTTAAAGTTTTGTTGTTTAAGCAAGATTGTAGATAGAATCAATAAGGTTTTTCTAGTGCATAAAGAAAGATAACTCAGTCAAGTCTTCAGCAAATGATTTTGACCTCACTTCTAATCTTTTGAGAAATAGGTAAAGTGAGATAATTCTAAACTCTTCATAAAAAGATAATAAGTGTTAAGAATCTAGATTTATCTTTTATTGAAAAAAATTGGAATTTTTTTATACTAAAGGAAACTACAAAGGTTCATTGATCAACACAACTGTTGCACATTCACTTGCTCTGACAATCCTTGCTGACAAGCTTATTGCACTACCATGCTGATCTTAAAAGTTCACTTTCTGACGCTTCATCCTCAGCTGACTACTTTGATGTAGCTAGCAGCCATGCTTAGGAATAAGAACTTTTTCCATTAAAGTACAAAAGGATGCATACATAAATAATAATAAATTGTACTCAAATCCATGTTACATTGATGCACCTTTTTTAACTGAATACTTAACAACAATTAGCGCCTAGGCCTAAACAATCCGCATACAGAATTGGTAATAACTACATGACTAAATTACCAGTTTAGAGATAAAACTTGTTACCCAATGCACCTGGCATAATATTAATAAGTCATTATCATTGGAATTATATTCAAAATGTTAAAGCTAACCAATAAATATGGCGTAAATTTAAATCACCGTTTGGCATATATCTAGTTATTATAATTTTAGAACAAAATATGAGAAACTTATTATTATGCTAATCAAATTAGTTCATAAGGCTGTACAACTGTTTTGTACAAATGTCTAATTAAGAGCTGGATAGTGGATCATGAAATTTTTTATATATCTCATGGTTTAATCAGACTATCAAAAAACAATGCTATAATTGTAAGATCTTCATGCTACCAGCACTACTTAGAAAATCTTTTTAAACTATAATCTGATGCTTCTCATCGTCATTACATCCCATTCCTCTCATTGAAAACAGAGGACTTAGTTGCAACTTGGTCTGCCCTAGTGAGCATCCAAGCAAAAATTATTTTTGCAATTTTTTTTTACCATGATTGTATTCCACCCTTTTCTCTAAAGAGGTGTTTTAGGTGAGCACAAGCCTCAAGAGGCAATATATTAAAATAATAAAGATAAAATTTATATAATAGTTTTCAGTCTATAAAAAGTGATTTTTAAATGTTTCATACATTGATTTATTTTATCATCTTTTTTACTATAATCTCTATTTTTTCTGCTTTTTATGCATTTTTAGGCCATGATTTAGCAGAATTACTATAAGCTACTAGAAAATCTTTTTTTACATTCAGAGTAACTTTCTAAAAAATTTACATGGGTATAAAAAATATAACCTTGATCACCCGCCATAGTTTCACTCTGTTATCATCAGATTACCACCAGCTGCCCCACACTGGTCATCTGGTGAAACTCCCCTCAACATTTTCTGTCTGATAGGAAAATGCGCTTGGACTGGCTCACCCAGTCACACCAAACACCAGGGATGATTTGTTCCTCCCAAGGATCTCAATGCCCACCTTGCTCAAATCTAAGCGGCACTGCTGCCCCCTATGCTCCCCCAGAGCAATATGTGTTTTGGCCTTCAGGTCAACTATGGGAACCTTCTTCCCTACCACGACCAAGTTATTATCAAAATGGCTCAGGCGGTGATGCATCCCGCCAGTTTTATTAACTTCCACCCCTATAAGGGGTACTTTGATCTCAGCTTCACATGTGAAGCTGATGCCGCCACAGTGGCAACTGTGCCCCTGGTTTTCCAGATTACACCTCTCCCCACAACTCATACCCAGCTCCCAACGGATACCACTTTGGTGGTCCAGTTTTAGTGGTTTGCCCACCCACCTTCCCCTGAAGAGCTCCACCAGGAGCTGATGGAAGGTTTAAAAGCTTATGGCTCCAACCCCATCCTGCAATTAGTGGTCCCAAATGGAGCCACACGCCTAGCTGGGCCTCAGGCGTATGCCACAATCAGTCCCAACTCAAATAAATTTGCCCTGTCAATTCCACCTTGCGCCATTATCCTCTCAGTCTCTAACCATTCATTCTAGGCCCACGTCGAGGGCAGACGGAAGATATGTCCAATATGTTTGAGTTGGACCACTCAAAATGCAAATGCCCATCCCTAGCCACCTCTGATGGTGCTGTTTTCTCATCTGTTGGCCTCCATTCTGCCGATCATCCCACACCACCTTTGGTATGGGGTGTGATCCTACCTCCCCCTCTCACAAAGCCTGATGCTGCAGCTGAACCTGTAGCTACCAATCAGCATCCTCCTCACCCCAGTTCCATGAACGCTCCATCCAATCAAACACAAGATTGGACCCCAGTACAATCCCATGTATCCTCCAACGAACCAACAAAATCACAGGAATATGCTGACTCCCCAATTTAAGTCAACCAAAATCCTTGGGACTTATTGGCTGAAACTGAAAAGTCTGGGAATAAAATTGAGAACTGAAATATAAAAAATTGAGCAGTTTGTGTATATTGATAATAGTGAGAAACTACCCCTCACCTATACGCCCCCCAGAAAAATGCCAAAACGTTCCACGGTTACCACCAGCTGGCTGTTGAAGCAATGGCTAAGCCAGATTATCGCCCTTTCCGCAAAGAAGCCACCAAATCAGTGGCGATTTTTGCAGGAGGAATCCCTCCTCCTAATATTCTCTCTTTTTTTAGTACTAGATGGTCTCCTAATATTCTCTCCAAAGCCAATAAGGTACAAAAAGATATACTGATAAAAGCCCACAAAGAAAACAATGATGCCATTCAGCATGTGGCAGAGGTAGCGTGGAATCCCAAATCAAAGATTACCTGCACCAATATCGCCACATTCAAAAAACTATCCAACACAAGCATGAAAGCTGAACTAGCTTTAACAACTGCATCAGAACCCTTATATGTAGCAGATTTCTTAATACCACACCAATCTTTGGAATTATAGCTCCACATTCCGCTGATACTCTGACGCCCCTGCTCTCCGCCATAGCCTGTGCCATGCTTTGGGATGAAGACGTTACTGAGGATGAGCCCCCTGACCCCCTCCCCTTCCGCCGTGATGGAATAAGTGGTTCCTGCTGTCCCACCTGGTTGGTTGTGTTCGCGTTATGTGTGTGTCTTCCATTCATTTTGGGAAATTCTTTCATTCATTTATTTATTTGTTGAGAATTTAATTTTTAATTTTTAAGTTTTGTTAATGTCTGTCTCCTGGTCAGCTTACCTTGATTAAATAAAAATACTATAAGTCTGCTAGCTATATGACAAAAGGTGATGTTTTTTATTAATTATTTCCTATTACTAATCTTATATCTCATAAAAGGTCCATTTCTTAATGCATTAAACTTATATCTGTGATAAGTTATATGAGTTTCACTATAAGAAACTTTATTGGTGATAAAAAAGACTTTGATAGTCGGCCTCTTTTTGTTGTATTTCTTGACCAAATTCTTTTCACAATGTTGTATTGTAAACCTGTGATTGCAGGTCAATCATATTATTGGATGCTTAGCATAAATATTGTTTAGTGATCATCAAGTTTGATTCCAACGCAAAAAAATAAAATTGGCACCAAAGCTTCTTGGTATCCACAAAAGTAACTCAAAGTGCATTTTTTTCTCTCATATCACAATGATGGTTGATGATGTACGCAAGGGCAATGTGCTCATATAAGATGACCAATCATATGTCTTCCATTATAATAGTTTCCTTGATATTGCTGCTAATTCACCATTTAATCAGTTACTATGTTTGTCTCTGGATGGTATGTAATGAATACTAAACTCTTGATGCCCATTTATTTTTTAAACTTGATATATAAAAGAAGTAAATAAGGTCATTATTTTTTCTTTCCAATTACTAACACTTTTAGTAATACAATTCAAATCAAACAGCACAATTTGATAATCAATACCAGGTGAGATAAGTATGAATAATAAAGTAAAGAGCTGGGCAAACGCGGTAAAGGGCAGCGGACCTGGACCTGCACCACCCAAAGGTACCAGGCGCACAGGTACAAATGAAAATTGTAATAAAATTAAAAAACCTGAGGTGGCGCCCCCTGCAGTTTTTGTTAATTTTTTGGTAAATACTGCAGCTATTTGGAAGTATCCAAATTGCAACCATTTTCATTGGCGGAACATGGGATACAAGTTTTTCTGGGCGTAGAAACACTGACAATGTGGGAAAAGTTTGGCGAAGCCCAACATAAATTTTTCCCACACGTGGTGTACCTAACAACCCATACTATCCGCAGAGGTTGGGTAGATCTTGGGTTCAACACTGCAGAAGAAGTGAATGAAGCAGTGAAGGTCAGAGTGGTACTTGACCTTCCCAACGGAAAGCAATTGGTACTGACCAAATGCACCCGTTGGACTGAATCCAAAGACATTTTCATAATTTTTGACTATCTACAACCACACTGGCGCGCACAGTAATCAAAAGACATCTTCGAGAAGGCTTGGAAGCCTATGGAGAAATCAAAAAATTTGAAATGCAAAGATTCCAGCTGATGCTGACCCTTAGCATGGGGAAGGCAATAGCAATTATTTCACCAGACCCAGGATGTAGTAGAGGATATTACAAAAATCCCTCATATAGCATCCTTCACCATTGATGGGAAAAATCCCAGCTGTTCCACTCAACAGTGGAGAGTGCACCCCCCATATGCAACCACTGCCAGGCCTTTGGGCACAAGATTCACGCTTGCCTCAATAAAGAAGGCCTGAGAGAAATGGAATTATGTGAGGAGGAAATGGGCGAAGATGACTCAGAGTACACCAAAATCACAGATACTACATAAGCCTTTAACTGGGGAGAACACGGGCAATATAAAATAATTGATCCTATTTCCCTGAAAGAATGAAAAATGGCCAAAAAAGCTCGCAAGCTGGCCGCGGCCAAGGCAAAGGCCTCGGCGGAATCAACCATATCACCAGAGCAGATCCAGGAAGACATGGAGGAATTCGAGTCAATGAACCAATCAGATCCCACGGAAAACCATACACCCAATCTGACCAGATTGAATTTGGTGGAACCTGATTCAAAATGAAACGCAGCAATGTTATGGTTCAGTGCACCCCCCAAAATTGTGGAATTTAACCCAATTGGGAAGGAAAATTAATAATGGAATGCGCAAGAAAATAATGTGGCCAATAAAAACCCACAAGTGCACTGCAATAATATATTGAAACCAAGCAAAGCCAAGAGAGGAGCGAAAACTGAGGCGATGAAAGGGGCAGAATACACCCCAACTCCTACTCATGGTTATGCTCTCCGCAGCAGAGGTGCAGTGGAGAGCAATGTGAGTGAGGGGCTAGGGCTGGGGCCCTGCTAACTGCTCCTGAGGCGCATTGGGCGTCTCAGTAGAGATAGGGACGCTGAACATAGCAGGACTCAAGGCCTTAATATCCTGGGCCAAGAGGTTGAGTCTCTATTATGAAACCCACCTGTGGATATCCTAGTGATGCAGGAAACCCACTGTCCTCAGGGAGAGGAGGAGGCATGGGAAAAAATGCTCCTCCCAACAATATTGTTCTGGTCACTCTACTGTGGGGTGATAGTACGCGCAAACCAAAACTTTAAATTTATTAACAAAAATTCATTCCTGGATGGCCGCATACTCGCTGTAACCTTCTCATGGCACACCAAAGTGCACACAATAGCCAGTGTGTATGCCCAGAACGGTGCGCATGACCAAAGATTATTTTTTGCAGCCCTAACACAATTAAATCTACCAAAAATACTTTCATAATGGGAGATATGAACTGCTGGATTAACCCAGAGACAGACCGATGGCCATACACAACAGAGATACCACAAGGGCAAATGGAACTCTGATTACTAAAGGCCACCCTGGGACTATATGATCCACTGCCAAAAAGGCAACCCCTGCTACAAACATGACACGCCCACATGTACACAATGGTACCTTATCTCTATGTCGAGGATAGACCTAATACTTGCACCAATAATTTTCGTCACCAAATTCAAAAATTTAAAACTACAAAAATCGAATTCTCCAACCATCGCTTGTTTCAGTGTCTTACAAACCGGCGGAACCAAGTACCCAAGCATCCAGATGGTGCAGAATACGCCCAGAAAGTTTAGCTGACTTGTAATTTCAATCCTGGATTGAGGAAATATCCTTAACCCAGGATTTTCAAACACCTTTTTGCTCAGACCACTAACCATATGGGAAAATTTCAAAAAATCAACAACCCAACAAATCAAACATACATCGTCTAGAAGACAGGGCATTTTCAGCCATTATCAAACACACCTTGGCTTAAATTGACCATCTAGAAAACAATGTACCAAGAACAAGATACAGCCCTGGATGGGGTCAAAAATGGGCGGAGGTTTCTGCTCAGCTAAACACCATGATCCGTGAACACCAACACCAAGTTGGAGTTAAAATAAAGGCAAAAACATAAGAGATGTAGAAACTTGCTCGAGCTACTTTTTCCACTGATTACATGCCCAGAAAAATATGATAGCTTGTACACAGGTCCGTCAACTGGAGAAATCCATAGTGGAAACACCCAAAGAAGTCATGACTGAAGTGCACAAGTTCTATACAAAACTGTATAAATATGAGCTGGTTGAACAAAAAAAAGTGAAAAATTTCATAGAAGCACACATATTGACACTGCAGCCCAAAATAACAATTTAATCAACCTAATATCGCGCGAGGAATTATGGGAAGTAGTACGCGGTGCACCAAGAGGGAAATGCCCTGGACCTGATGGGATTCCCTATTAATTCAATATAAAATACTTTACTAACATCTCTAATATTCTTCTAGATTCCATGAACAAGTGTATTATGAGAACATGACTTCTACAGGGAGGCAAAGAAGCCTACACGGTCACTTTATTTAAGAAAGGAGACACATTAGACCTATCCAACTGGCGCCCAATTTCCCTAACCAACAAAGATACAAAAAGTTTCACAAAAATTATGGCTAAACGACTAGGAGAAATTGCAACTGATGCAATATCCCCATCAAAATTATGGATTTGTTCCAAGAAGATCCATATGGGATAAAATCCACACAGTTGCAAACATCTGCCAGTCCAAAACCTCTGGAGCACTTGTCTTTTTAGACCAACAAAAGGCATATGACAGGATATAATGGACCTATCTTAGGGCCTGCCTTCAAAAATTCAAGCTTCCAATTAGATTTATAAACTGGGTAATGTTGTTTACAGAGTCTGCAACCATGGCTGTGCGGGGAGCAGGCTTCTTAACCAACCCAGTTATCCCACAGAGAGGATTCAAACAAGGAGACCCCTTAAGCCCTCTACTATACAACTTTAGCTTAGCCCCCTAAACCGAAATACAAACACTCTGCTCAAGGGAATCAACGTCAAGGGCCAACCACCAGTCAAAATGATGGCCTTTGCTGATGATTGTGTTGTGGGCATATCCAACAATCAGGACGCTTGCAGAATTGAGAAGATAATACAAGACTATTCAATCATAAGTAACGCATCACTTAACACTGAGAAAACGGAAATTATACTCCTGGGGAAATATCAGACCCAGTGGATGCCATCTACACAGGGCTAACAAGCTAATACAACATCAAGACTCCTGACCAGACATAGGATGCAAAAATTAGCAACAACCTCACTGAAACTTCCATTCATCACCAAGCCAACAGCTGGCCCTGTTCGTCACTTGGGTTTATGGTTGGAAGAAGGAGGTTACGCCAACTCCACGATGGAAAATCAATTATTAGATAAAATAACAAAACGCATTGCCTTCTTACATGGACACCAAACAGACCTAACAGGAAGGGTCACGGTAGCCAACTCTATGAGATATCAATCATATGGTTCATGGCCCATGCAATCGCTTTCTCACCATCCTTCTTCAACACAGTCCACGCCCTATTACAAGGATGGCTATGGTCCAACCACAACCCCCCTGTATGCCTCGAAACCCTTTTTGGATCTAGAAGGAATGGAGGTATGGGGCTTACAAATTATGTAGAGCAAGCAAACCATATACTGGGATCCTGGATAGCTCAGGTGACTAGCCCAGATCTTCTAGATATACACTGGGTCAGAACAGCAAGATATAACTTCACATGGGCACTCCAATTATAAGACCCAGATTGCCCAAACACATTAATCAATATCTGGCATCCCATCCCACAGCTGCAGGACCACACGGCACTCCTGTACATTTCAAACAAATACTCCTAGCCATGAGAAGAGCGACATGGCAGATCCACATAAATGGCCAAACCAACCACCGAGGACGCACAAGTCTAACTCATAGACAGGAGATCAATGATCAAATAGGCACAGATAATATAATAAGCAAAAGCCCAAGTACCATAGCCAGGATAGATTACCTGGACCATATGGACATACCCTACAACCAAAGACTTAAAGAAGAGTATGGAGATACACACATCACCCTCTACTCCAACCCAGGATAAGAGCACATGTATGGAGGTGCATGAGGATAGTATACCAAAGAGCTGAACGGTCAAATACCACTCACATCTCATGTACAATATGTGGTCAGTATGGAAGCCTAGCCCACCGTTTAGAACAATGCCCAACATCAGTGGTTGTATGGAAAGAGGCCATGTGCCTATTCCGCCAATAAACGGACAATCGTTCAGCCTAGCAAGGAACATGTTCGCTATAAACATGGATTCTCCTATCCACCCATTTCTCAGGGCGTTAATAGTAGCAATAGCGCTATGGACGATACATACAATGGTACTGGAATCGTTCACAGGAGCAGCGCCCACAATCCGAGAAGCCATTCATCGCTTCCACAACCATATATTGGAACATTTCCAAGCATGGCTGTTTGGACATATGGCCCCCCATAACAGAAGGACAATCTCTACATGGTTCCCCATATGGTTCCTAAAGGTTGATCCTTTCCTTCACACATACTGCATCCAAAAATAAGCTAGCATAACTCCCCTTCCCTACCGTCTTAATCTTGGTGATCCTAGAGACAACAAGAGGGGCCTTGAACCCTCTGGGGTGTCTTTAATTGTCAAATTTCATTAGTTTCCTCACTATATCGGAAGTTTTTGTCCCCTGGTTGACCTTCCCCAAACTAAATATAAGGCAATTATCTTTAAGTATAACTTGAGGGCTACAATGCCAATATAATACTTAATCCAAGAAAAGTTTACCATCCTGTTTGCTTCAATGTGACTCAGAGCTCTTGTTTTAATCTATCTAGAGGATGAGCATTTGCAACAAAAGATATATTTGCCACCACTATCCCTGATACTGAGTGAAACCATGGCATCTATCTAGACAGTATACCAATCAAATAAAGGTGAACTAACTTGTAACCATTTATGTTCTTGTGAAGCTACTATACCTGACATTTGACACATCTTGGTATAATATAAGCAACATTTTAACGTTAGCGAGCAGTAGTTCTATTGTCAGATGCATTCTTGATGTGTTAAAAACGGTGCTTGGGCATCATATTTCAACTATAAAGGTTGGCTTGCACACAAAGACAAAGGTAATTGTTTGAAAATGGTATTCTTAAAGATAAGAATTAACTTTTTAAAAAATAAGTTTGTTGACTTATATAAAAGATCACTGTACTATTAAAAACTTAAAGTGGCTATGGGCTTGCATTTGATGGCTTTGGTCACTTTCAGATTTAAAAGCTATTATAATAACCAGATCACCTTTCAAGGTAGTACATTATTTATATAATCAAGTATACTTAATTCTTATTGGTGCTAAATATTTTAGAATTTAATAGCACAAAGAAATTAAGGGGTCATTAGTATAGTAATTGGAAAATACTGGGCTGCTAAAGCTTTGACCTCAGGGCAATATACATAATATTATCAATAAGCCTACTACAATTGAGACACTGGCAAATAACCAAGTTACATAAAAAATAAAACCAATAATGATAATTTGTGCCAGTGCATGGGCATGGTAATTACTAACATAATAAAAGATACAAATTTCCATGGTCTTAGGGTGAAGCAAGTGATGTGTTAGGATTTATGAATTTCACTGGCAAGGATTTAGTATTTTATCCTACTTAATAGAACCATAAAATTGAAGGCGCTGATATAAAGAGCTAATAGTAATTTAATAAAAGTGATTGACACCAGCGCAGTGGCAAAGGGATGTAGATTAAAATTATTTCTTTTAATTATTAGGAAAGATAATAATGAATAATTTTGATCTAATTAGTTTGACAGACAAATCTCAACAAGGGGTTTCCTTAGGCCGCCATGGCGGAAGACCTTGTAAGAAGCTTGTATATTCTTGATGGCTCAGAAAACTTTTAAGATGATTATCTCTTCTTTTTGATTACCCTTGCATACCTTTCTACTTTTCTTTTCAGTAATTCTCATAGTATTGCCAATCTGGTCCTCTCACTCAAGGAGCGCTGAAGAGATGGAGCCATCAACAACAAAGCAGTTAAACTTCACAGGGTATACAAACAGGCAAATTAGAGGTTATATACTTGCATACATAGGACTTATATCATAGTTATAAGAATGTCCAAAGGTGTCAAAGCTTTTGTGATTGTACATATTGGGGCGACTTCAGAGCGCACAAGACATCTTTTAACCTCTGCTACAATAGGAAGGTTAAGTACAACCCTCAAAACATTAAAGCTGTATCTGTAATTGTTAGCACCACTTAAATTGACAATAACAAAGGCAGATTCTGCAAAAGATTTTACTTCAATGATATAAACATATCAAGTATATTATATATTTAAAAATAGGATTGTTTAATTAAAGTCTTTACTAAAAGCATACTAAAAATCCTCTCATAATCAATTGTGTAATTGCTGCTTGGTTTCAGGACAAACGTAGTCCATTTTCTGATCCTCTGGGATCCTCTGGTATTCTTTCTAAGTTGGTATTGAGCTTAGGTCTGCTTATGATCTTGTGGCTGCTGCACTGTTTTCTCCTGGTATTCTTGTGACCCATGTGGCTGTTGCTGCTGGTTGGGTGCATTGATAGGCTTAATAGCAGGAGCATGCAGAATTAATTTTTCTATTTTCGTAGTATTTTCATTTCTAAGCTTTATACAAACAGTGAAACTCTCTATAGATGGTGTTGTAATTGGTTTGACCGACTGTATGCTTCAATTTTTGCATTTTATAGTTTATATTTTTTATTTGAGGAAGGCTGACCATGGGATGGACACTTCTGATAAACTTCAACTACAAAACACCAAGGAAATTGAGGGGCGCCCCAGAGGAGCCATAGCTACATCCTGTTGCTAGCGGGACTGCCAGTGGAAGGAAGAGGGGGAGTGACAGGGGAGGCCTGGGCCAAAACTGAACATGAATAAAGGAAAGGATCTGACGAGAGGAACCAGATGAGAACCAGTATGACACCACCCAGTGGTGGAGGGATGGCAGGTGGCCAAACAACCAAGTTTGAAAGTGATCCATAAGGTGGGAATGGAAGTGATGCACAGCTTCATGTAGGGTTGGGGTAGTGCCAGAGAGTGCATCAAGGACAATGGTGTGGATCATCCATAGTGTTATTGCAACAAATTAAGGCATGGAGCGATGGGTGGATAGGGGAGGTCATGGAAAAGGCGAAGATGTTTTTGGATAGGCTGAAGGCCTGTTCACTCCCCTGGCAAAAGAGGCGCATAATATC